>JAJOZX010001010.1:582500-650000 GCA_023014485.1 Bathynomus jamesi
TAAATTATATATATATTGTGTTTTTCATTTTTTTTATAATAAAAGTTAACGTTAACGGTTTATCGGTAACTTCCGTTACATGTTTAACGGATTAACGGTTAACGAAGTTAACTTTTTGGTTAACGGATTAGCGGTTAACGAAGTTAACTTTTTGGTTAACGGTGCCCACCACTGGATGTAATATACACAGACTTTACCAAAGCGTTCGACAAGTGTGACCATAGAATCATAATACAGGGTGTCCCAGAATTAACTATCTATTTCAATGAAATCGGACAAATCTTTTAAAAACACACTTTTATTTATGTTTATCATGTTCAATATGTGTTAAAAATGTATAAATTTCTAAATTTTTTTCAGAATTTTATTTTCATAATTTTTTCATTATCTGGTCCAATGAAAGACCGTCTGAAGTCATAGAATGGCAAAGAGACTCTCCAAAAGTTAACGTGTGGCTTGGAATGACCAAATCCAAAATTTATGGCCCATTCCTCTTTGCGGAAACAACTGTAACAGGTACCGTCTACCTTGATATGCTTCAGCAGTTTCTCGAACCACAGCTTCTTGATGATGGCATTCTTGATAATGTTGTGTTTCAACAAGATTGAGCACCATAAATTTTGGATTTGGTCATTCCAAGCCACACGTTAACTTTTGGAGAGTCTCTTTGCCATTCTATGACTTCAGACGGTCTTTTATTGGACCAGATAATGAAAAAATTATGAAAATAAAATTCTGAAAAAAATTTAGAAATTTATACATTTTTAACACATATTAAACATGATAAACATAAATAAAAGTGTGTTTTTTAAAAATTTGTCCGATTTCATTGAAATAGATAGTTAATTCTGGGACACCCTGTACATAAACTGAAATATGTGGGAATAACAGGAAAAGTAGGGAAATGGATATATAATTTCCTTAGTGAGCGGCTGCAAGTCGTTACAGTACAAGGACTATCTTCAGCAGAATCAGAGATCCTCAGCTATCTGGCGCCGTGAATAAGTTTATAGATAAGCGTTTTAAGATTTTCAATAATTCTTAATAATGGTAAGAAGCAAAGTACCAAGTATCGGGCAGTGTTGACGAATTTATTTATTTTAAATATAATAATAATTCTTAATAATGTATATACAGAAGATAGAGTCAGTATAAAAATTAATTTTTAGCACTAATTTACAAGAGTTTCAGCAGATATATATATATATTATATATATATATATATACTGCATTAAATAAATGATTCCATTTTTAAATATAATAATTCTTAATAATGATAAATAATGGGAACTATTGAAGAATAGGGACCCCAGCCTTCTTTAGTTAGCTTTATAAGGCTAACTAACGAAAATATCATGACCTAACCTAACCAATCGTCGAGGGCGTACAGTTAACCTAACGATTGGTTAGGGTAGGTCGTGATATTTTCGTTAGTTAGCCTTATAAGCCTAACTAAAGAAGGCTGGGGTCCCTATTCTTCAATAGCTCCAAATAATGTATAATTGTATATACAGAGGATGATAAAGGTTATTCAGTTCATTGTTTCAGTTTGTGTAGGAAATTTTTGTGTCCCATTAATAATAGTAAATCTTAAATGAAGCATCAAGTAGTTGCCATATTTGGTGGTCACTATAATAAACAACATTTCATAGGCTGGGGTGTTTTGGGGAAATCATAATGTGTGTGTGTGTGTGTGTGTGCGCGCGATAATAGGGAATCTATGAGTGTGTATATATATATATATATAATATATATATATATATATATATATATATATATACACAGTGGCGTACTAAGGGGGGGTGGAAATACTAGTACAAGTTTTGAAACCAAATGAAAAATTCGCCAAAGTAAGAAAACAAATTTAAAAATGTTAAAACTATTACAACCGCTTAATGTTAATTTCCACTATAAAATAAATTTTTATTTTTATTGGCACTACAAAATTTACAAACGAAAAATTAAATATTTGATAAAAATTACATCGAAAGGCGAACGTTTGTTGACGTTTTAGTCATCTGTTTGTTGAGCATAGCCAGCTGACTGCAACTGACATTCCAAGTCTTGTTCACTTGACACTGTGACTCATTTGCACTCATTTGGAAGCGTTTCTTCATGTGTGACTTTTTGGGGACCTTGGAGAGTCTATTCCTTCTTTTCAGTCTCAACTCATCGATGGGAAGTGCTGATGGAGAATGTAGGCATGACAGTCAAAAGACTTTCCCAGACAAGATGGAGTGCTCATTATGACGCTGTGAAACAAGTGAAGGCAAATTTTGAAAAGCTGACCTCAACCCTTGAGGAAATGGACATTTCTATGGAGAGAAGAGGGAGAGTAAAGCTCCGAAAAAGGATGCCAGGAGAGATGGCAAAGGATGCTGGTCTCACATTGCCAGAGGAAGTAAAAAGGGCTATGTTTGAATGTCTTGATCGCTTTCATCAAGAATTGGAGATTCGTTCTAAGGCAGTGGATCAAATTCTGTCAATCTTCGCTGTTATTCAGCCAAACACTTTGGTTGTTGCAACAGAAGAAGAACTTCGGAAGTATATTCCAAATTTGACTCAGATTTTCGATGAATTCTCTGATGAAGATATCAGTGTGGAAATTGGACGACTTCGGAGGCATTTGGAAGCTGGCAAAATCAGCGTTGAAGAGGCAAAGAAATGGACAGCATTGCAGTTTCTGGAGTTTATTGTGAAATGGGATTTTTGTGAATCTTTGCCAAGCTTGTCACTGTGTTTGAGATTCTTTTTGACTGTCTGTGTGTCTATTGCTTCATGTGAAAGAAGTTTTTCCAATTGAAATTGATAAAAAATTTCTTTCGCTCGACCATGAGTCAGACAAGATTGACAAATCTGGCTTTACTTTCAATTGAACATGAATATGCAAAGAAGGTGAATTTTGATGAGGTTATTGAATAATTTGCAGAAATTAAGGCTCGAAAGCAGAGACTGTGAATCCTCTCTATTTACCTTTGAAGAATAGGCTGAGCGTTGAGACTGGATTTCCTGTTTTTTTGTATAAAATAAAATGCAGTATTACCTGTTCACTGAATTTTTAATGTCCTGCATTTTTCTTATTTCCCATTTGCTTATGACAGTACTGTACTGTTTAAAAATCTACTTGCAAACATATTGTTTTTCTGTGTTTAAATTTTAAAATTATTTATGGGGGGGTGCCAAAGGAAGGATCCGCCCCGGGTGCCAAATACTTTAGGTACGCTCCTGTGTATATATATATATATAATATATATATATATATATATATATATATAGTCGGGAAGTTGTGTGCGTTTTTAGATCAAATGGCTGCTCATGATTTATGAGTGTATATATATATATATATATATATATATATATAGTCATATAGTCGGTGTGTGTGTGTGTGTGTGTGTGTGCTTTTAGATTAAATGGCTGCTCAAAAGTTAATATATACACTGTGCCAACTGGCTGATATGCCAGACGACACTGCCTTCTAAGCCAGATTAAACCATCTGGCTGCTTAGGCGAACTGGCTGAAAGACACTTATAAGCCAGCTGATGCTGTCAAGAAATCTTATTATGCGTCTTGTGGAGCCAGTCTTCCTCTCTCTCTTCCTCTCTTACCCTCCTAAGCTAAGTATACCCTTTGGGGGGGGGCGTCCCACCTTCTCCCCCAAAGTCTCTTAGGTTAGGTGGATTCACCCAGCTTGCTGGGGAATTATCCCCTTTTTTTTTGCACCCTGGGGGGTTTGGCACTGGCACTTATTTGATCAATAATGCAATTGCTCTGCACTCTCTCCTTTTGCGGTCATGCTACTGACGTTGACACACGTCCGCTCAAATAAATTAACGTTCCCATCTCGACTGACTCATTTGGCGGAAACAACAAAGCAATAAACGGCGTCTATAAATGTTAAACATTCCGATTTTTATTATGTACAGTAACCCCTCGCTAATTCAACAACCGCTAATTCGAATTTCGCTTTAATTCGACTAAGTGTTAGTCGAATTAATATTTTTGAGAATTCGAATTATATGAAAACATTTCATAAAATGTACGAAAGATATAGTGCATTAGTTGATCCTCCCAACAAATGCAAGAGGAAACACGTGAGCAGCATAAGGGAGGGGCAGGTTGTCTATTTTTTTTGGTTCATTATATTTTATGGAATTTATTCTGAATTGTTTCTTTTTTGATTTAGGATTTCTGTATTAATAAATTACATACATGTATTTAGATAAGTACTCTTCTGTATGCATACAAAAATATCGAGTTCTAGTGTGAATTAACATCAGAGACAGGTCCAAATGGGGGAATGGGTTCGTACAAAGTTCGAATTAGCATCAGAGACAAGTCGAATTGGGTTAAAAAATTCAAATTCGTCGTAATTCGTACTTTCTCAGTATTTTGACAAGGGTAAAGTCCCAAATCTGTCGAATTAGCGAGGGGTTACTGGATTTTTTGTTTTTATTATCAACTTTTTTATTAAAAGTTCATCACAAATTCAATAGAGAAAGGGGAGTGGGCGCAGGAAGAGGGGAGGGGTGGGAGAGGAATTTTACAATTTATCAAAATAAGAGTACCGGCACCTCTTATTTTACAAAAAAACACTCTCTCTCTCTCTCTCTCTCTCTCTCTCTCTATATTATATATATATATATTATATATATATATACACACATACTGTGTGTGTATATATATACAGAGGGTGATGCATAAATGTGTTTCATAAATCGCAAGGTGTATTCTTGAGACAAAAGTAAAGAAAAACCATATAAACATAGGTCGAGAAACCCGTAGGTTTCGAGCTATAGCACGCGACAAAAAAATGAAACTCCTAAAGCTTTTTATGTAGCCCATATCTGCTATCAGGCAGCGACTGACTGGAGATTCGTATAGGCGTTTCCTTGAGCAAACGTTGCCAGTGTTACTTGAAGATGCGCCTATCAGAACTCGACGACTAATGTGGTTCATGCATAATGGTACACCAGCTCATTTCGCCCGTTTAACGAGGGAATATCTCGATGTTGTGTATCATGAGAGGTGGATAGGGAGCGGTGGTCTTATTCCGTGGCCACCTCGGTCACCAGATTTAAATCCTCTTGATTATTACAGTACTTGTGGGGTCATTTAAATAGCCTAGTTTATAATTTATGTTACAGAAGTCCGAGCACGTGATGAATTGCGGCAACTTGTTCGAGACAATTGTGAAACGATCCGTAATACTCCCGAAATTTATGAGTATGTCAGACAATCACTGGTGTGATGTGCTGAGGCATACATTCAAGAAGTAGGAAAGAATTTTAAACATTTACTTTACCGAAGCAAATGTACCACACTGTTTATTTGCATAAAATGTAAAAAATCTTTAGGAGTTTCATTTTTCTGTCGCGTGCTATAGCTCGAAACCTAAGGGTTTCTCGACTAATATGTATATGCTCCTTATTCTTTACTTTTGTCTCAAAAATACACCCTGCTATTTATGAAACAGCTATGCATCATATATATATATAATATATATATATATATATATAATATATATGATGCATCATTCATTCATTTCACGTGTTTAATTGTGAAATTCATCATATATATATATATATATATATATATATATATATATACATATGTATATATGGGACCTCTTTGCGAGAGACCCGTTGCCCACGTCGGGCTAGCATCATGAAAAAGAAAAACTATGGTATTTGTCATTTACCATTACTTATTCGGACTATAGTGGATTTAATTTTCCCAGAAGAGTTCCTTGTTCCATGCATGGTCTGTGTTTAACATATAAGTTTCTCAGGGGACCATTCTGAGTTTGTGTATATACATATTATATATATATATATATATATACACAGGGTGTTTCATAACATGTGGAAAGCACTTTCAGGATGGATTCAGGACCTGAAAACAATGAAAAAAGTTTATATAAACATATGCCCGAAATCGCTTTGTTTCCGAGTTACAGCCCATTATGTGTTCCAGCAAGTATCCTCCTTACCTTTAAAGGAAGTGCTCAAAATGACCGCCTTGCGCTTGAATACACGCCTGAACATACCTCGTCATAGACTGCCTGATGCGTTCAAACATTCCAGGTATTACTCGGATTTTATGGCATCCTTGTTCTACTCGTTGGCGAAGCATTTCAACGTTGTCAATGGGTGTCACGTAATCGATGGATTTCAGTTGACCCCACAGGTAAAAATCGAGTGAATTCAGGACTGCGGAACGAGCAGGCCACGCAATGGGTCCTCCACGGCCTATCCATTAATCAGGGAAATGGTCATCCAAATAGTCTCTGGCTACTCGACTAAAATGAGGCGGAGCGCCGCCATGCATAAACCACATACGACGTCGGACACCAAGAGGAACTTCATCTAGTAAATCGCTTAAATCATTCGTTAAAAAATTGGAATAGGATTCTCCTGTTAATCTTCCAGGCAAAACAAAAGGACCGATTAAGTTGTCGGCAATAAGTCCTGCCAATACATTGATACTAAATTGTTGTTGGTGCCTTGACTGGATGATGGTATGCGGATTCTCTTCGGCCCAGTGATGAGTGTTGTGAAAATTGATCACGCCATTTTTTGTGAAGGCAGCTTCATCAGAAAACAAGACGGAGGATAGAAAAAGAGGATCGCGAGCACACTGTTGAAGGAACCAAGTACAAAAAGCCTCTCTGGTGGGAAATCAGCTTCAGTAAATCCTTGTACTCCCTGAATGTGATATGGGTAAAGCTGTTGTTTCCGTAAAATTCTCCACACAGTTGTGTATCTTACACCCTTTGCTGCTGCTATCCTTCGGGTGCTGACACCAGGATGTTCCTCCACACGATTCAGGACCCGCTCCTCCAACTCAACAGTTCTGGCGCTGATTGGTCTACCACCATCTGGAACTCGCTTGTTGAATGATCCTGTATCACCAAGACGCTCGTTTATTCTCTGAAAGGTCTTCTTATCTGGCAGACGGCGATTCAGAAACCTTTCCGGATACAAACATCTTGCTGCGGCCGCATTACACTCGGCAAGTCCATACATGAAATGCATGTCTGCCATTTCTCTGTTTGAAAACGCCTCCATTCTCACTTCAAATGCACACTATCACTGAATAACACAAACTTTTAAGGTTTTTTCACTGGACTGTACTTATTCACGGTAAGAAGTTACGAATACGAACAGTGAAACACCGCAATGCACCTCTGACTGACTAATGGCTCTACACTCAACGATATTGAAACATGTGATAGAGTGTACGAAACATTACAATTAGCAAGGCCATACATGAAATAAGTCTCGGACACATTCACAAACATTGTCGGCAAGCAGTGTTGGTAAACAGTTTGCAGAAAGAATTGCTGGAACACGGGACGGGAGTAGTATGACCGAAAAATGGGGGAGAGCAATTGCAATGCAATGTTGATCAATGTTGCAAGGTGCCAACCCCCTTCCCTTCCCTTGTTGCAAGGTGCCTAACCCCTACCCCCAGGGTGCCAGCCCCCTCTCCCCAAGGGTATCAATAAAAAAGGGGAAAAAGGAAGCAAGGGGAAATCCCCCCAGCTGCCACAAGCTGGGGGAATCCCACCCAAACAGGAGGAGAGGAGGTTGATCACCCAACAAAGGGGTATAGCTAACCTAAGAGAGAGAGAAAGGAAGAGGAGAGAAGAGAGAGACCATCCTTCGCCTGGGAGACCCAGACGCATAATAAAGCTCTTCACAGCATCACCTGGCTTAGAAGCTCTTAATCAGCCAGTTGGCTTAGAAGGCTTAATCTAGCTTAGAAGGCGTAAATAACAAGTGTATGTGTGTGTGTATATATATATATATTAATAAATTTTGAGTTGCCAGATTGCGCTATTTATTTAATTAAAGCAGATGTTCTTAACAGCATCTGTTGGTTGAGAAGTCTTAATCCGCCAGTCGGCTTAGAAGGCGTAACCAGTCATTTGGTATAGTGTATACATATACATATATTTATTGAAGGTGCACTGTTTATATATATTCCCTTCAACCCAGTTATTCCTGAATATCGTTTATATATACACCCAAAAAAGCATTTGTTGGATAATAAAACACAACTACATCATTCTGTTTATTCAGACAGGTTAATGGAAATAATTCATGAAATATATAGAAAATAAATTTACATTAAAAAAGTAATATATAAACAGGAGAAATCTATATACACATTTATATTAAATAATAAAATTTTAATATATATATATATATATATATATATATATAGAAAATAAATGTACATTCAAAAATAATAATAGTACAGGAGAAATCTACATACACATTTATATCAAATAATAATAATAATAATAAAATTTAACAAATATATAGAAAATAAATATACTGCAAAACAATATACATCAAAATACATACACTTTTTGTTCTACTGCGCTTAACTAAAATACTAAACTCGCACGTGATCGAGTCTACAGTTACATCATTGTTGCTTTGTACTATGCAATAAATACGATTTAACATTATTTCACCGGTCAAGGTATGCGGATGCCTATATTCGATGTAAAGGGCCTTCAATTCGTTCAAGACTATTTTTGTGCCCACTTTACACTCGGTTGGTAAGTTATCACTCTTTAAACACGAACAGAATACAATCAAAAGCACGCACAAAGAGGGCATCGTTAGCCACAACATCATTATTAAATTCAAGTTTATAAATACTCCTTTCCAATCAAGGGTTTATTCTTACCAATCCGAGCATTCCAACCGTCAACTCTTCTTCACAATGCATATCGGCAGTTGAAATAATCTTCTAAGTCGTAGCGACAGCTGCTCATTATATAAAGAAATAGATCTTCAGGGTGAACGGTGTAGTTGAGCTCAGCCCTCTACCGCTCAAGTCCTTTGTACCAAAATTCATGATATTTCGAAGTCTAAAACTTTCAAATAACCATCCAGTTCTAGACCATTCTCGCCATGTTCATTCTTACACACTCGGTAAGCCCGTCGAGCAGAGCGGTGTATGCGTATTCAAGAACCGTATCAAAATAAAGCGTATCCGTAACACGTGCGTCTAATATAGGCATTCTGTCGAGGATGATGGTTTCGCGTGGGAACAAGGACGTTATTATCAGACGCTTTCTTCCACATCAGTCGTATATCAATGCATGGCTGGTCGCCATTTATACACAACGTACAAACAATGGCATATGAAGGGGTATCACTAATCTGCTCTCTTCTTGCACCTACACCTGCAGGTATTTTATAACGATCCTCGCTCCACTTCTCAACTATCACGAAGACTCTATTCATCTCCTCAACACTTAACTAAACAACATTCCGTTTACTAGAGTTTGTTTGTGTACAAGTCGTTTCAAGTACATAGTTAACGGCACCGGATTTACGCCTGCACACGCGCAATGACTTCATCACGGACACACCGTATACGACATTGAGAATGCTGCTCAACGGAAGCTTCATCGTATTCTACTGTGAGGAGTGTACGTCCGGTCGGTTCAAGCTCTGAGATGACTATGAACAGCCGGTGTGCGGTTTGGCACGGAGACAGGTGTGGGAAACGAATCATACCAAGCGTTAATGTTTCGTGTACGAGTTTGTTCCAACATGAAAGCGTCATGTGAATAATTGTGGCTCATTATACTGGGCAATCAGAATTTTTGTTACATGAAGTAATATCGGATTTAATGTTTTATCACTCCCACTCCCCGGAATGCGCACCAGATATTTTCGTTCAGCGGGATTTTCTCGAACTAAACACATTTTATTAACACTCCGGCGCACTATTTCAGAGAAACATGTGTCCATATCTGTCCTTTTTGCTTAGAAAGCGATACTCATCCCTAAACTTTAATAAAAACTCACACAGGCCTTTAGAAATAACCTCACTGCGAACCTCGTAATGATATATATGAATGTAATGATAAAAATACTTTAGACTGTCCATGATAACAAGATTTACATTCTCAGCCGCAGGGTACGAGTACTCAGTATGATGCAACATGACATAATACCGCTTGTCATACCACTCATCAAAAAGACTCACTACCCATACCCGTTGCTTCTCTTCTGCGCGTGTTGTTTCTCTCACTTCACGGTATATGTAACTTTTTACACAATTTAGTCCTATAACGTAGTCCATTACATCGTTTGTACCACGAAATCCTGCAATGCTCTCGCGAGAACAGCCGTAGAGTATTTGAACCTCTTGTTCCTCACGCTTCGCACAGTTCAATGTAGCCTTAAAAGTCTCAAAGGAGAGAGGACTAGGGAGTTTTTCAGTATCCACCTCATCTGTAGACTTTATCGAATACCACTTGATAAACGTCGAGCACGCAATATCAAAGGTAGCCATCACTATTTTTCGTCTACGTGAGATTTCCTCAAATACACGCCTGAGACCCAGGGCTTGCAGCGGTCAACTGAACACGCAGAAGTAGAGATTGCCCAGGTAGTAGCAGGAGTCACGTGACCTTTGATCTATCATACAGGGGGCGGAGCTTAGGACTTTTCCTGTACGTACGCGCGCGCACACACACACACAAAGGAGAAAATGAAATGCTAATTAAAACACGATTTATTTAATAAACAATCGAATTATTCAAGATATATATATTCAAATACGTGTAATAAATAAAATAAACACATCATTAACAAGTAAATAAACACACACACACACACACACACACACACACAATCAAGGGTTATGGTAGCCAAAGGATAGGGTATCATAGGTACCAGGCACCTGGTAACGTTTCCTATAGGTGTTACGACACAATTTCGTAACCCTAAGTTCCTTCACACACCCCAGCTTCTGGGCCTGAAAATTGTGGGGCCCTAGAGTCAGTTGTGCCGGTTGGTCGCCCTCATTTTCCAAGCACACTAGCTCCTTCAACGAATCAAAGTTAATGATCGTCGGTTCGCGTGATGATATATTTCATGATATATTCATCTCCTCCTCACCCTCAACCGTACCCCATAAGTTTTTGGTCCTGTTGAGACAAAAGAGTCGGCGTGTGCACTATCACCATACTCATCCTTGATCTCATCAGTCAACTCCCCGAGGAATTCCCCAATAGGCAGCATGTATTCACCCTCTTTCGCTGTGAATATCACACTATCTGTGTCGGCGTACAGAACTTTCCGCCCAAGAGAGTGCAATAGACCCCTAAGTTTGGTGCATGCTTATTCGGTTGTGAAGCTGGCTACAGGTATGTTTGTAACACGGGAGGTATCTCTGGCCAATTCGGTAATGTTGTACTTTATTATGTACGTATTACCTACATTCACGATCTCCATCACCTCTTTATCAGGAACACTGGCATAATCTCACACCTCCTTATAACTTTGGGCTAGATGAACGTTCCCCTTGTGGCCTTGCCTGTATTCTGTGCAAATTTCCCCCAAAGACTATTTAGACACAACTTTGCACTAAAGCACTTGCCAAGGTTCTTTAAAATTTGGGCACGGTCAAGTTGTATCCCTTCACGGTCGCGGGAGCGTTGAATATACGCCGATTTATCATCTTCGGTCTCAACTCCTCGCGGATACCCTGATGCTTCTACCTTATCCTTCAAAGAAGTGTTTATATATGGCGTGAAAAGGTTGGGTAGCTTCTGAAACCTCCACACTTCATATATCTTCAATATTCTATAGTCGTGGCGAACGGCTAGGGACAGCTCAGGGCTTGTATATTCACCTCTGATCTTCCGCTGGTTGGTTGTGTGATTACAGGCCCCATTGTTCTCCTCTGCGCACTTCACGCACAGGGGAAACATGAGCTCGTGATCGATAACGACAAGTAAGATCGGCATCCATAAGTCGCGAGGGGGGAACACGTCTACAAAAGAAAGACCGAAATAGTTCTTGTTCAAATTTGTTGAGAACTCCTCGATGGTGAGCAGGGCTGGTCCAACCAGTTTTTCAGGTATAAAGAAAAGAAGTCGGAGTGATGGAGTTTCACGTCCTCCGTACGCGAAAAGTATAGCTTGAAGGGATTTGTACGCCCTCCGAACAAGCTATCACCGCATTTGAGAGGATCCAACACCATTGGACGCTTGATGGTGTTTATTTCTTCACGGTACTGTCCATGTGTCTGCATCAGTGCATCATACTCATGCTCCCACAAGACCTTGTGAGTGAACTGGGTGCCTATAAGCTGATTGCGGGTGCGGGTCCATGCAAGACTGTCGGTAGGAGATCTACCGTGCATATCTCCTACGATTCCACACTCAGGACGTGGGCATCCATGCCACCAGCAACCGTTAAAGGAGTACACAGTCTTCTCACCAGTGGCACGGTTTTTGCTTAGACCATCAACCAAAAAACACGACCATTGACCTTAATGGGTACTTCCTCCGTGCTGCGGGCATGTTTTATATACACACCGGTCTGCTGTTGTAGGTGTAGGAGCCAGTAAACAGCCTTGTGTCCATAACTGCGAGGGTTGTTTCTGTGAATGACGGCTAAGGTGTCTTTAGGCATGAAATTGTTCTTGAACACCGTAAAGCACAAAGAGGCGATCGTGGTTGCGACTTGCAGCGGATCGCAGTTGAAACGGTCTATGTACATCCTTTTAAAGGCCTGGAAACATACTCTAAGCACGCGCACATCATTCACGCAATAACGCTCACATTCATCCGCTATATTATAAGGATTATCTTCATTAAAACTGTTGTAGTAGCAGTCAAAATCTTCACGCTCACTATCACTCATGTTGGCGTAGTTAAAGTATTGTTTGGGGGGAGGTAGTCCTAGGTAATTTAAAGTGTCGCTAGTGAGGAAAGTGTAAGGGAACTACCCTTTTGAAACTTCGGCGGCTACGTCCATCACCTTGGGTAGCTTTGCTAATTTACAAGGTGTAAATAATAAAGTGTCTTTAAACTGAACATTACCTCTCATCTGTATCTGTTTAAGCTTGTTTCCTCTTTTCAAGGGATCACCTGTAAATATCTCCGATGATTCGTATTCAAGCAGCTCCTTATAAAGGAACTGTGTGTCAAATTTTGCGCCGTTATGGGCAAGAATATACCGGTTTTTTTTTTAACTTGTCCGCTAACTTGACAATAGAGGACACAAAAATTTTCACAGCGCTGTCGTGTGCAATCGTTTTAAAAACGTTTGTCCGTTTACCACATTTGTGACAATCATCACACTCATCATCCATGCACTCATCGCGGATAGTCTGACTTACAAGTAGATGTGAGATAACCTCTTTGGTTTCAGCAACCGTATATGTTTCCATATCGTAGTACACAGTTATACAAAGTCTATTTTTTGGCTTCGCATCTTTCATATAACATACATGCTTTACACCAGCCTCCTTATATTTCTCATGGCATGTAGCACAGTGAATTTCATCATATTTATATGTGAATTTCCCCCAACTATCCATCATATGAAACATACCACACTCACGTGCCAACTGACTTATGGAGCTCAAAACAGGTATTATTGAAAAATATACGCCTATACACATTACAGTCTCTCTTCTCAGCTTCAATTACGCTGCTTTCACATTTGGAGCTTTTACACTTCTCATATACCATGTGGCAATCCTTGCAATGTTTCACTATATCTTCCGCAAACTCGAGACACTCCTTACACAAATCATGATGCCTTCCATATTTTCGACTTTTATCATAACTCGCGTAAAGAGCCCTTATATCATGGATGGGGATACGTTGACCCTGACAGCCCTAAAATAAGTAGGGGATCTTGTACGATCTCTCACACAGCTTTTAAAAACATACACAGTCCTACGACGATCATCCATTCCAAATACAACTATACGAACATTCACTTCCTGCTCTACCCTTCTCAGCTCTTCAGGACCCATATTACTCTCAAACTCAAGCTTGCAATCTGAAGCCAGTTTACGGGCACGTTGCACAACCGTAGGCAACCAAATTTTTTGCGTCCGTGTATTTAGTACAGTAAACATACGGGCCAAGACTAATGCGATAAAGCCGCAAACACGATCGGTGTTGATATACCTTCTGTAAATAGCCTGAAAATTGAAGTTAAGTGTATAAGGTGTAGCACTGACCTGCAACATGGAACACACGGTCAATATCTACCGTAAAATTGTCCATATTGAAGGCTGCACTACTTTGAGAGACCTGCATTATACGGCCTAATATATATTCTCTATGTCTTGCTCCAAAATGTGTTCCGCAATACTGCTGACAGATTCGAACTCTGTAGAGATACTGATGGTGCTCATGTAGAATCAAATGCTTAAGTATTCATTAAATATATGCCTTCTATTATATTGTTATTGAATTTTACCCTTTTTGCTACATTTTCACTGAAATAGATAGGGACTTTATAAACATCCTGTATAACTCCGGTAAACTGTAGAGTTGTTGTGATTAACTGGCAGTGTTCATAACGGAGGAATGTGTGGTTATTCGCTTTTAAAATATCAGCTATATGGTGCCGAGCTGAAAATACTTCCTTTTTATATGCATAGCCTATTCGAAGGATCCCTGATTGGCTTTCAATCTATCTGGGCGTGGCTATGTCATATGTGGGTCAATCATTTGTTGTAGAGCCAGAGTAACGACCCCACGTGTTGGGCCTTGAAATTTTGATTGGATAACGTCACGATTAATTAAGGCGTGTCTTTATCAAATTTGGCATATTCGTTCCACAGATTTTTTCAGAAATGGAACAGAGCAGTAAGAGAGAGAGAGAGAGAGAGAGAGAGAGAGAGAGAGAGAGAGAGAGAGAAGTTTTGTTTGGAAAATAAAATTTTGAAGCAACAGTTTGGTTAAGGAGCAGGATTATATGGGGATTTACTTCAGCTTAGGCCAAAACCTTTGCGAAGACAATTTTTTTCTGAGGTGTCGAACCACTGTTCAGAATTAGGGAGTCAAATATCCCCGACCAGGTGTTCACCCCGTTTAGCTTAATTTTCCTTTAGCTACCATTAAGGGGAAATCTTTAATAAGTGGAAGGCAAATACCAGGTAGCCGGCGAATGCTTGACCGTAAGACTGGTATGGGTATTATGCTTAATTATTAGCGAATCGAAATTACCTGTCCCCATGCGTCAACCTGGCGCCATTACACTCTAAAACTCCGTTGGTAAAAGAGGTGTTTCAAATAGGTTATCCCGAATTTTTTTTTTAAAAACAAGAATAGCAATCCTTCGGCAATTTATTCAAAGTGTATATATATAATGGAAATAAATTAACAACTGCTATGTTTCTTAGACCACTGATTTATGATATAAATTAAATTGGTAAGACTATAAATTTTAACATTATTTTAAGGGTACTTTTATGATTATGTACAAAATTCGGATCAAAACAGAGAAAAATAACTCTTAAAAATGAAATTCTGAATGTCGTTTTCCTTAAATCCAAAACCATACTTTATTGAGATTGCATTTTTCTAGTAAAGTTATTTGAAAATTTTATACTTCATTTGTATAAATTAGCAGATTTTCAGAAATGGAACAGAGAAGAGAGAGAGAGAGAGAGAGAGAGAGAGAGAGAGAGAGAGAGAGACGGACAGACAGACAGAAATGGGTTAGAGAGGGAGCGTTTAAGAAAGAAAACATACTTTACCGCGATGAAGTCGAAAATAACTAGTGCCTTGATAACGGTGGGAATTGTATTTTGAATTTATCATAAATGTTAAATTTGTTAAGAATAATTGAAAAAATATAAGAACTTGATTGCAAACAAAATAATTCAAGTTAAGGACCAATTTTCATTAGCTTGGTTTCATCTTCGAAAAAATACTTCAAAAAAATAAATATTTAAATAAACATCAAAATATGAGTGAGAATTTATATGAAAATTAAAAAAATCTGGCTTAACATTTAATTTATATTATAAAAATATTAATGTACGCAGTTATACTTGGGTACGCGTAGATGCCTAAATCTGGGGGGGGGGGAGGTCAGGTATTTCGGATTAGTTTCCTCGAAAGGTATTAGCGATGGCCGAGTCAAAATTTATCTGTTATCCTTCAATAGAGATAGGGAGCAGAGCAGTAAGAGAGAGAGAGAGAGAGAGAGAGAGAGAGAGAGATAGGGGGGAAGAGAGAGAAAAGTTTTGTTTGGAAAATAAAAATTGGGAGTAACAGATCGGTTAAGGGGGAGGAATAGTTGGACATTTACTGCAATTTAGACCAAAACATTTGCGAAGGCATTTTTTTTTCTGAGGAGACGAGCTACCTGTTCAGAATTAGGGAGTCAAAAATTTCCCTGACAAAATTTGGCTTATTCATTCCACAGATCTTTTTCAGAAATTGAACAGAGCAGTAAGAGAGAGAGAGAGAGAGGGGGGGGGAAGAGAGAGAGAGAGGGGGGGGGGAGAGAGAGAAAAAAGTTTTGTTTGGAAAATAAAATTTGGAGTAACAGATCGGCTAAGGGGTAGGAATAGTTGGGGATTTACTTCTGTTTAGACCAAAATATTTGAGAAGGAATTTTTTTCTGAGATGAACTACCTGTTCAGAATTAGGGAGTCAAAAATTCCAGGCCAGGTGTTCATCCCGTTCAGCCTAATGACGCATCGAATCTCTGATTTGCGTTTTTACTTTCGAAGTGGAAGACAAATACCCGGTGGCCGGCGAAATGCTTGCCCGTAAGATTGGTATGGGTATTAAGCTTAATTATTAGCGATTCGAAATTTACCTGTCCCCATTCGTTGACCTGGAGCCGATACACTCTAAAAGGCCGTGATATAAGTTATATCGTAAATTCTATTAATTTTTACAATATTTTAATGGCACATTTAATTTTATGTAGAAAATTGGGTTTGAAACATAGAGAATAACAGCTTTCTGAAAAGTAGAAATTCTGAATGTTGTTTTTCTTAAATGCAAAATTATACTTTATTAAGAATGCATTATTAGTAAAGTTATTTGAAGATTTAATACTTCATTTGAAATAATACTGTAAAAAACGATAACATAAAGGTGTTTTTGACCAAAAATTTTAAATTTGCCGACCTCTCATCAGGGGATTGTTTGTTTCTCTCGCAGTCGGAAACTTAGGCAGGTGTGGGATTCATAATGACCTTTTGGGGGATTATCCGCTGTAACCTCAAAACAAACAAAGGGGATTTACAGGTCATTAATGAAATTGTAAACCTTAGCTGTACCCTTTAAGGAAAAAATCTTTAATGAGCAGAGAGGTAAATATCAGGCATCGGCGAAAGCTTGGCCGTAAGGCAGGTATGGGGATTAAGTTTTAATTATTAGCGACCGAACGACCGCAATGTAATATTCTAAAGGAAGAAAATAAAATAAAATAAACAGTCGAAAATTATTCAAGTCATTGTAAAACGAATGTATTTATTATTTGTTTGCATTCTTATATTTTTCAATTATTCTTAACAAATTTAACATTTTTGTTAAAATTGTTAAGAATAATTGAAAAAATATAAGAATGCAAACAAATAATTCGGGCTAATTTTCATTAGTTTTGTTTTCATCTTCGAAAAATACAACTTCAAAATTCGTCAAATAAAATATATTATTAAATGGACTGCTTTGGATATATATATATATATATATATATATATATATATATATATATATATATATATATATGGCCGGGTCGAATTTTATATTCAAAAGGTACATATCGTGGGGGGGTTTGAATGGAATACGGGAATCCCCTCATAAATTATTTTCGCTGTTTAAAGCCTCCTGCCCCTGGCACAATTTTTCACTTTTTGACCTATATTGAAGAATATTCCATTTATACGATACTTACTTACTCTAAATTCAGGTTTTTTGATGACATAACTCTTTATTAACGTATAATATTTTATTTAATAATGTACAGTATTAGGAAAATTAATTAAGTACAACAATATATTCAGAAGAAAAACTTAGAGGCATAATAAATGTGCTAAAATTCAATTCACTATTTCATTGTTCCTTATCACATCAAAAGGGAAGAAATTTTTAATATCATTAGGAAATTTTATTTCATATGTTTCTTACTCATTCCATTCAAACTTGGGCAGTTTTCACCTTGATTCTAATAAGTTTAAGATAAACTTTTAACGGTTGTCATATCCTATTCTTTCCTGATATGCCTTTGTTACTAGATTCACTGCCCTTTCCACACTTTGACTGTGGCATGGAAAAGACAGTGGCTTACATCGAGCCTATAGTAGCCCATCGTCGCTAAAATTGTTTAGCAGCGGTGGAGGAGTAATGATCTCTTTTTGCCAATCGATCACCTCGGTGTAGTCAGTAGATTGGAAATTGAAGGTTCGAGGCAACTCAAAGTTTCTGGTACCTGAAAATCCTGTCCTTGAAAGGATGATTTTCTGAATAGCTTGCTCCCTAATTTCTAGTCTCTTGTCAGTTACCATTGATGTGAGTATATTTTCTGAGTGGACAAAGTAGGCGTTATTCTTTAATACTGGTTCTATAACATTGGTATGCATCAATTTTGCTGTCAAGGGTTTTGTACGTGATTCTTATAGAGTTTCTCCAGCTGATTTCGAATCTGCAATCCGTTTTTCTCAATCAGCTCAGGTTATCCGGCTATGGCCTCATAAGTAAAATAGAATTTTTCGTGATTTTGTCAAAGCGGAATTGGAACAGTAACATCTATCATCACTTGTTTCACTTGTATAATATCTTTTTTTACTTTTCAGGCATATAGATAAAATATTTCATAATGAATAGAGCGTGTAAAAATGATCCCAATAGATTCTGCTACATATGTGGGACGGTTACCATGCCAAATAACCAGTCCCAAATCACTAAATTTGTGAAGACAATGTATAGAGCATACTTTGGAATTAAGCTAGGGGACCAGGACAAAAATTTCGCCCCTCATATGTGCTGCAAGACGTGCATTGAAAATTTGAGAAGATGGAGCAAAGGCAGAGCGAAATCTTTGCCTTTTGGAATTCCCATGATTTGGAGAGAAGGAAAGGATCACGTGACAGATTGCTATTTCTGCATGACAAACCTCCAAGGTGGGCTTATAAATTTATTTTCTTAAATATTTTGAAATCCTCGTATGAAACTTGACATAATATTCACCATAATGTAATATTCACCATATATAGCATAATATTCACCATAATGGTAATCATACATTTACATATACATATTGTTATAGAAAATACATTTACACATACATATTGTTATACAAGTTACATTTACATATACAATGATTGTATATTTTCTTTCTTTTTCATTCATATTGTCCCCGAAGGGACAATATGAATGAAAAAGAAAGAAAATATACAGACTCCATCGACCTAGTTCATATCTTACCGCAGCCTTCCCTCACGAGCCGCCACTGTCTGAATGCTTCTTCTATTTCATATGCAAGTTTTATATCCATGTTTCTGTGTTTCTATTTTCAGGAGTTAACAAGAAGAATAAACACATTGTTGTATACCCTGACATTCCTTCTGCTATGAGACCTGTACCCCATGGTCCTGGAATTCCAATACCCGACCCACCTCAAACCCTGGACTTCGATGATTCTGATGATGAATCAATGACCAATGCCAATGACCAGTCCCAGTCGTATATACCTCAAAATACCGCTTCAAATGAGCCGAGGCCTCTCAACCAGGCCAAACTTAATGATCTTACCAGGGATTTAGGACTTTCCAAATTAGCTGCCGAGATCTTGGGCTCACGACTTCGAGAGGACAACTTGCTGGCTCCGGGAACAACATTCTCGTGGTATAGGAAACGAGAGGAAGAATTCCGCAAGTTTTTTGCAGTGCACGAAAATACCTCTTCTTTAGTGTACTGCTGCAATGTTGAGGGGGCTAATCGAATCCTTGGGCCTTCCATATAACGCATCAGAATGGAGGTTATTTATAGACTCGTCTAAACGAAGTTTGAAAGCAGTACTTCTCAACATTGGGAATAGGGTTGCATCAGTCCCTGTAGCACATTCTGTACAACTTACTGAGAGCTTAGATAACATGAAAATTTTACTGGATGCTCTCCTATACGACCAACATAACTGGAGGATCTGTGGAGATTTGAAGGTAATACTAATATCATAAGTAAACTATTGCTATTATGCACAGCGTGAATGGGCATCCAGAGAGAATTTTGAACCTGGGTCGCATAATGTCGTTTCAGTGCCCCTTGTACCACCCACAAAAATTTTGCTCCCACCACTTCATATTAAGCTGGGCTTGATGAAAAATTTCATCAAATCAATGAATAAGGAGGGTTCAGCATTCCGATATCTCGAGAGTAAATTTCCTCATATATCTGATGCTAAACTAAATGCTGGGGTTTTTGATGGTCCTCAAATTCGAACTTTGATCAAGGATACTCAGTTCGAAAACGCAATGACTCCAACTGAGAAGAATGCCTGGCAGGCATTCAAATCAGTTGTCACTGATTTTCTTGGCAAGCGTAGAAGTCCAGAATACGAGTCCGTTGTCGAAAACTTGATGGAAGCTTTCAAAGCTCATGGGTCGCGCATGTCCATAAAAATGCACTTTTTGTGGTCCCACTTGGACTATTTTCCTGAAAATTGCGGGGATTATAGTGAGGAACAGGGTGAACGATTTCACCAAGATATCAAAACAATGGAAGAGAGGTACCAGGGAAACTGGGATATCAATATGCTGGCGGACTATTGCTGGTGTTTGAAGCGAGACGTGCCCGAAGAAAAACAGACGGAAAGCCAAAAAAACTTCATTCCTTCCTCAATAAACTTTTTTCCATATTCATTGTATGAATAAAAGTATTTATTCACACAATGTTTTCATTTTTCACGAGTGTTCTTATAATATTACTCGTATCTACAGTGTTTAAGCTAAAAAAATCAATAAATTTGGGGATAAAATTGGACTTATAATAAATGGCCAATAGAGAAAAAACCTGACCTGATTGAGGAAAACCAATGTCATTTTCGAATTTAGCATGGTCGAATTATATAATATGAGTTGAAAAAACCCTCACAGCAGACAAAAGAATTTCATATGCATACCAGTGTAATTGATCTATGTTGTTCATCTAAATTTCGAAGCAAGCAAATTAAATGCCAGAAGTTATATGCACCATCAGTTGCATTAAGATGAGATTTTATCCAAAACCACCCTGGAGCATAGAACTGCATAATAATCTTGACTATATTTTAAAGGTTTTTATCGGGATTTGGCGTTGAGATATATAATCGAAGGACCCTGTTGGCTAGAGTTATCCAGCGAGCATGGTGAAGGGTACCTGGGGATCGAGTGGACAGAGCTTGAGAAGTGTCTCCAATTTGCACTGCCAGACACGTATCATAGAGATGTCTTTGATCACTGGTTAGTTCCTTCACAACATTTGCTGGAATTTCTTTAATGTTTCCCTTTACGCGAGAATACATGACTACCTCCACTTTTGTTAAATCTGTTTTCAGTTTATTCCCAGTTGAACCCACAAAAGTATTTGGACCTGTTGTTTTACCATCAATGGCTTTGTAGACGTGCATAAAAGGCAGCTCATTGAAGTGCAACAGGCAGGCACACCAACCACTGCACTGGTCTGTTAAGATATATTTCAACCAGTTTTATGGCTCCTCCAATTTTTCCTGTATTTACAGGAGTACCATCACACAGTAAAGCTTTGATAGTATCTGTGCTGTTTGAGTCTGTAATAATAGTTATCAACTCTTCTGCTATGCAGCGAGCAGTTCCATCATCTGGTGTGACATGGTCTACATAGATGCTTCCAGGTTTTTTCACAATAACATAGTGTTCTTCTTTTATCTTTCCAATTTTAGTTAATGTGTTATCTTTCCTTCCATCAAATCCAAGGCACTCCATCTTCAGATTTTCGGATTTAGACCTAAAAATATTTGTTTCACCCATGCGATTTCTTTCTCTTTCTAATTTCTTTCTGTCAAGCATGTTGGTGTGGTTAAGGATCTCCATATCTTTTAAAGCTGCATCGACTATTGCAGCTCCAGCTCTACCACTTACACGATAATGATCTGCTGTTAATGCTAGGTTTTTATAGGAGTGCCTGTTCTGAATATTCTCAGTCAATTCTAAATCGGCCTCATAATTTACATCCTGATTCTCTGAATCTACATTCATGTCTTCTTCGGTATTTTCTATAAATTCCGATGGTAAAACATTGGTGGCTTCAGTCATTTCTTCTTGTACATTTAGTTGACGGATTTGTGCTTCTTGGGCTTTTGCTAAATATCTCTTCTTTGTTGAACTAGCTATGCGATCAATTGGTCCTAACTGATTTTTTCTTTGTTTTTGACCCACATGAGACTCCCATTCTGCCATTGGTATTTTATCCTTACACCTGCAAGATTTCCTATCAATTCCCTTATCATAGCATTCACAAGAAGATATATCAAACATTTCATCATACTGAGCTACTTTTAAGGCAAAACTTTCATTTCTTCGATGTAACGGCACCGTGTTCAATTTTGAGACTTCTTCTATTAGTCGACTGACTTTAAGACAGATACCTTTGGTGTTAATCAGAGGAAAAGAAAATTTCATCCAAATGTCTTCAATATCTTTTACAACAACCCTGTAACAATCATTAGCAGTTGCTGATCCTTTTGATTTAGCTTCTTCACGACGGCGCACAAAAAGGTAGTGTCTTACAACATCTACTTTTGAAGGAGTCATGGCTGCTGGGAATTCCGTAGGGTATCCAAAGGCTGCATTTGAGGACTTGCTTCTAGTAGTCATAGTTTATATTCAGAAGTAAAATCAAATTATATATTACTTATAATTTATGATAATTCAAATGATAATTAAAGCAAATGCAAATTATTTCTATTATCTGAAAAATTATTTCTATTTATCTGAAACATAAAAATATCAAGCATTAAACAAACAACTTATCATGTAACATATAACAACATTAAACATATGCAAATATGAAGGTAAAAAAGGGAGGAGGGGCATGTGATAGGGGTAGTAGGGTAGCACATGCTTGATTTTTTAATATTTTGTTAAAGTGATAAAAAAAACCAATCTAGGACGTTTTGGCACCGACATTTTGGCGCTGGACGTTTTGGCGCCGCCGTTTGGGCGCCACCGTTTGGGCGCCGAGCCGGTTTGGCGCCGCCGTTAATTAGTATTAAGTATTAAGTAGTAATACTTGGTTATTAACCTGAAGTGCTGTCTGTCTTTTCAGATAAGTTGTGTTGTTGCCCATAATAGCATAAATGTCTGAAAATATATCAAGTAAGAAAGGGAAACAGAAGTTTTCACATAATGGATATTTGTATGTGTTTGATAAATGTAGCAAGCGCGACCCTTCGTTACTTTTTTGGCGGTGCGAGCAAAAGAGTCAGTGTATTATAAGGTGTATATATAATATGGGTACTTTTCCGTTATCTGCCCCATTGACGATTGGTTAGGTTCAGTCATGATATTTTCGTTAAAACTAACAAAAATATCACAACTTAACCTACCCAATCGTCACTGCCCGGTCAGGTCAACTGTACGCCCTTGACGATTGGTTAGGTTAAGTCGTGATATTTTCGTTAGTTTTAACAAAAATATCACGACTTAACCTAACCAATCGTCAAGGGGGCAGATAACGGAAAAATACCCATATTATATATATATACACTTTATAATACACTGACTCTTTTGCTCGCACCGCCAAAAAAGTAACGAAGGGTCGCGCTTGCTACATTTATCAAACACATACAAATATCCATTATGTGAAAACTTCTGTTTCCCTTTCTTACTTGATATATTTTCAGACATTTATGCTATTAAGGGCAACAACACAACTTATCTGAAAAGACAGACAGCACTTCAGGTTAATAACCAAGTATTACTACTTAATACTTAATACTAATTAACGGCGGCGCCAAACCGGCTCGGCGCCCAAACGGTGGCGCCCAAACGGCGGCGCCAAAACGTCGGCGCCAGAACGTCGGCGCCAAAACGTCCCATTCCGAAAAAAACCTTCTCATATTGTGTAGTTTTTAAGAAATAAAAATTTTTCCTATTTAAATATATGCAAATATGAGGGTAAAAAAGGGAGGAGGGGCATGTGATAGGGGTATTAGGGTAGCACATGCTTGATTTTTTAATATTTTGTTAAAGGGATAAAAAAACCTTCTCACATAGTGTACTTTTTAAGAAATAACATTTTTTTCCATTTAAATATATGCAAATATGAGGGTAAAAAAAAGGAGGGTATGTGCTACGTAGCAGGGGTAGCACATGCTTGATATTTGAATATTTTGCTAAGATGATGAAATGAAATTTCTCATATAGTGTACTTTTTAAGAAATAAAAAAATTTCCCATTTTCGACCCAGCCTATATATATATATATATATATATATATATATATATATATATACTGTATTAAAGAACTAATTCTATTTTAAATTAAATATATAATTCTTAATAATGATAAATAATGTATATACACAGAGAACAGATGTGTGTGTGTATGTAATAATAGGGATCTATGAGCGTATATATATATATATATATAGTCGGTGTGTGTGTGTGTTTGTGTGTGTGTGCTTTTAATTCGCTCAAATTGTAATAATATATATATATATACACACTAGGCCAACTGGCTGATATGCCTGGCAGACACTGGCTGATTAAGCTAACTGGCGGATTAAGACCTTCTAAGCCAACTGATGCTGTCAAGAACTTTATTATGCGTCTGGGTCTCCCAGGCGAAGGATGGTCTCTCTCTTCTCTCCCTCTTAGGTTGGGTATACCCCTTTGGGGGGGCAAGGACATCCAACCTTCTCTCCCAAATTTAGGGTTTACGTCAACCCTTTAGGGGGAGATCAACTTCCTCTCTTCCTGTTTGGTGTGATTCCCCCAGCTTGTGGCAACTGGGGGTGTTCCCCCTTGCTTCCTTTTTTCTTTTCTTTTTTCTCTTTTTACCCCCTCCTGGAAGGAGGAGGAGGGGGTAGGCACCTTGCAACAAGGGGGGAAGGGGGTTGGCACCACGGGGGAGGGGGTAGGCACCTTGCAACAAGGGGAAAGGGGTTGGTACCTTGCAACACTGATCAACATTGTATTGCAATTGCACTCTCCCATTTTGCAGGCATGCTACTAACGGGCTGTAACTCGGAAACAAAGCGATTTAGGGCATATGTTTATATAAACTTCTTTAATTTTTTACAGGTCTTGAATCCATCCTGAAAGTGTGTCCCACATGTCATGAAACACCCTGTGTGTATATATATATATATATATATATATATATATATATATATATATATACACACTGTATAATATATATATATATATAAATAAATATATATATATACACTGTATTATATATATATATATATATATATATATATATACACCGGGTGTCCCATTCGAAATGAAACAACTTTGAAGCCTTATATTATTTTTTTAGAATGATGCAAACAATGTAATATTCACAAAGTAAATAGTCAATGTCATAAAGTTTCATATGATATATGTGAATTATAACATTTTGATACATTAGATACATTAGATACATTGTGCATAGCCTAAGCCTAAACCTTAAGGGCCAAATTAAATAAAATAAATAGTGTGCTTTTAATTCGTTCAAATTGTAATAATATATATATATATACACTAGGCCAACTGGCTGATATGCCTGGCAGGCACTGGCTGATTAAGCATCACTTGACGTAAGCTATAAATCCTTTCTGCAACAAACAACACTACCGCAGTAGGCGTTTCAATTGGCCTCTTCACCACACCTCAACCGTTTACCAATCATCCTCGAGAGCACCGGCAAAGTTCAACGCTACGAGAAAACATCCTCAAGGAGGATACAGTACGTGAACCTTCCACGAAGCTACAAGCCTAAATCACTTCACCTTGGTTCAGCGTTCGCCACTTTAGAGAAAGCGGACGTCAACGAGAATCCAATAGGCCCGTGAACATTTCACCTTGAAGACCTCGACTTGCAGAACAATGGACTAGAACGACTCCTCGAGCCAACAGGAATAAGTCCACCTTCTACACTCACCTCGCCAGAGGTATTTATCGTTTCTGGTAAGGCAAGTGCATCTTTTCTAACTCTCGTGAAGCCTACATCAGCCTATCGACAGACGGTAGGCTATACTCCCAAAGTGTTTTACAAATCGTTCGAACTGACTCTCGTTAAAAACGCAGTAGGCCTATTTCATAATCCAAGTGTCATTACAATATTTGATTGTGCATCAGATTAATTCTCTAATACAAACCCGCACTAGGCTTATTTCCTTTCCTGTACCCAGTTCAAGTGTCATTTCCAATACCGTAATCGTGAATTGTATCATCCTGCTATTGTGTTCTTTCATGTATCCATCGATATTTTTCATCCACTTATTTATGTGATTTATTTAAGCATTTCATTATTAACGGCCGAATCCAATTATCGTGCATTCTTAATATCATTACTAGGCCCATTCAATGTTCCATTTATGCGTACGTGCTTAATTTCTATTATTATTAGGTTGCAAGCATTTATTCCATGTTCATTCATGCATAACCTTTAGCCTACATAATCAGTGTGTTACGTATTCTATTCAGTGTACCAAAACGTACGTGCTTAATTTCTATTATTATTAGAGTGCAAGCATTTATTCCATCTTCATTCATGCATAACCTTTAGCCTACATAATCAGTGTGTTAGTATTCTATTCAGTGTACCAAAACGTACGTGTTTAATTTCTATTATTAGGCTGCAAGCATTTATTCCATGTTCATTCATGCATAACCTTTAGCCTACATAATAAGGGTGTTACGTATTCTATTCCGTGTACCAAAACGTACGTGCTTAAGTTCTATTATCACTAGGTTTCATATTTTATGTTGCTCCATTTTGCATGCCATTAGCCTAACATAAATGAATGCATTACTTGACAATTAAGCTCTTAACCATTTCTCTTATTGGCTAAGCTCCATGTCATCTTAGCATAATATAAAGGCTGTTAAATAATTGTTATTCACTATAATTACTGTCAACCATTTGTTATTCACTGTGAACAAATAACTGATTTATTTTCTTAATTAAATACCAAAAAATAAGGTGCTTTTTATAACCTTAACAATATTTGTTTGGGTGTAATCCAAGCTGGTGACCTCGAAGCAGTTCGTATCACTCAGAAATATTATAGTTGGCCTACTCCATTAGCCACTTTCAACCGGTGATACTGTAGGACATCATAAATTGTTAACCCAGCCTGTCATTATAACCATCAATTTGCATCAATTAATCACGAGCATTAACTTAATCAGCATCACCTCATTCGGCTAAAACAATAGGCCCAAGTAGTATAGCCGAAAAAGTGTAGAATGCAATGCAAGTGCAAAATATTACGTAAAGTTGCAATGTTGCAAGAGTGCCACCCCATCCCCCTTTGTTGCAAAAAAAAAAAAATTCCCCCCAAAGGGGCAGAAAGAGAGAAAAAGAGAGTACCGACCTTTGTTGCCAACCCCAAAATGGGATTGCAAGGGGCATGCAACTTGGAGGCGGATTTCTCCCCCAAACTATTCCCCCCAAAGGGGCAGAAAGAGAGAGAGAGAGAGAGAGAGAGAGAGTAACGACCTTTGTTGCCAACCCCAAAATGGGATTGCAAGGAGCATGCAACTTCGAGGCGGAGTTCTCCCCCAAAGGGGCATACCTAACCTAAGAGGCCTCTATGGGAGGGAAGGGGTTTCCTCACCACCCAAAGGGCCAGAAAGAGAAAGGACCAGAGATCCTTGCTCGGCTGGGAGCCGAGCTTGTATGACTCCGTCGTCCGCCTCCCGTTCTTTTATAGACCTCTAATCCGCCAGTTGGCTGAGTTGCCAGATAGCGCCATGTATTTAATTCATCAGCCAATAGAAGGCTGAGTTGCCAGATAGCGCCATGTATTTAATTCAGCAGCCAATAGAAGGCTGAGTTGCCAGTTTGTGCTATATATTTAATTAATTCATATATTAATCAGCCTAGAAGACTGAGTTTCCAGATAGCAATATTTATTAAATTAATTCATATATTATTCAGCCATTTGGTTGCTAAATACCACCATATATTTATATGATGATAGTTGTCAGGTACTGCCATTTATTTTAATTCGTTACCACAACAGATGAATCTTCTCCTTAATTCCAACAATTTACTTTAAAAGAAATTCTGTTTATTAAATAAATAATTAGAATTTAAGCACACGCTCTTCACACAACTAAAATAAGTCAATTATTACATAATTCTTATTTTTATTATTATTATTAATATCGCAATTCACGCTAAATCACGAGTAACAGGGAAAGGATGCGCTTGTGTATATATATATATATATATATATATATATATATATATAATAAATGAATGAACAACTCGTGCACACACACACACACACATATATATATATATATATATATATATATATATACACTTTTATTTTCACAGTTAACTAGAACTAATATTCTGTGAATTTTCAAGTTCATTTAAGAAGAAAAAAGGTATAATAAATGAACACTTTGTGCGTGGGTAAATTTCAATTCAAAAAGAAAACTTATCACATAAAACTAAACGTATTTACTAGATTTCTATCCAAAAATTTTTATTTAACTTTCACCAGCGGTTACAGCAAGCAAAATTAGAAAATTTATTAAAACAATGCTTAATAATTATTAATTTCTCTATTTTAAATCACATGTACATTGAATATCTTAGAATTCTCTACCGTGTATATATATATATATATTTTACCTATATATTTTTATTACTTGGAAACGCGTTTCAATTTCGCGCACAAATTTCTTAAACTTTACTGTTAGATAAAGCAGAGTTAGAGAAGAATTCATTAGAAGAACAAATTCCACAAGCACCAAATTTTATTTTCTATCTTCGTCCATTATTCGCGCAGGTGTGACATGAAATGCCCGGGGGGAAAATATGTATAATATATATATATATATATATATATATATATATATATATATATATATATATATATGTAATATATATATCCGCCAGTTGGCTGAGTTGCCAGATAGCGCCATGTATTTAATTCATCAGCCAATAGAAGGCTGAGTTGCCAGATAGCGCCATTTATTTAGTAGTATGTAGTATATATATATATATATATATATATATATATATATATATATATTTAAATAAGCAAATAAATCAAATTTGAAGAGGACGTAGTTAAATTGGAAATGATGTCTGTTATTGTACGGAAATTCATTTTACAACAGTAAAAAAAAATAATAATAAACGAATGAGCAATTCGTGCACACACACACACACACACACATATATATATATATATATATATAAAGTACTGCACTGTGGTTTTAAGTCGCATAATAAGTTATGTTTACATTTGTGATGTCATACTCTAGCGATGTACAAACACTCACACTGTCCTCTCTCGACTCAGACAAACTACAAACATCTCGTGTTACAGTTTCTTTTCCATTCAGTACTTAATTTGTTTATAATTAAGTAATGTTCCCCAGAGAAAGACTTTTGCCACAAACATTTGTGCCTATAATTTCTTAGCCTTATTTAACGCGCGCGTGCGCACACAAACACGCATTTGGCTACTCTACAAAACCGCGACATCTTCACGCATTTTCGCATTCAGTTCTATATCGCGACATTTAAAAAAGCCAATAAGTTTAACTAAACCTTGTCTAACGTAAACTAACCTTAATTGTAATCCGTTTTTCGTTACAAAAGATAACATTTATAAAGATAAACTGCAGCGACACTGCACATGTCGTGATACACACGTTCCTGTTGTGATCAGTTGTTGTTATTATTATAATCATCATCATTATTATTAATAGTAGTAGTAGTATTACGTTCAGGTGAATGAGGAAAATGGTTTTCTTAAACAAATTTATTCAAATGAATAATTAATTATAAAAGAGTGTGCAGGTATGTATATATATATATATATATATATATATATATAATATTTAGGAGAAATCCAATGACAAGAAGGAGAGTAAATGCCATGAAAAGTGTCTTCTTTAATGCGCAACGTTTCGAGCAATACGCTCATCTTCAGGCTAAACAGTGACAAAAAATGACAATATGAAGTTAAATTCAATAAATAAATGACAATATGAAGTTAAATTCAATAAATAAATGAATGAAACGCAAGACAAAATAATCACTATAGAACCTATTCTTAGAAGCAAAATTTGAAAAGACTAAAAGAAGAGGGTTGAATTCAAAATTATAAAAGAAGTTTACATATAAAAATACAAGAAATTTAAAAAGCTATTTTTAAAATTATATATAGTAAATTTGAAATTAATACAATGGGATAATTAACACTACTAACCTTTCATTGCTGGTTCCGAGGCACAAGTAATTTAACACAAAGCAAAGGGAAAATACTATGGGTTGGGTGGTTGGAAAGTTATGAGTTGGGGGGGGGATTATAAAAAATTTAGAGGGACAGCTGAGGAATCAACGTTTAGAGAAGGGGTCAATGTTTTAATATAAAGGGATTCCAAAATTCTAAGTGAGTTGGGACAAGGATTACAGCCAAGAATTTTAAAATTATCTAAAGTGACATCTGTTTTACATTTAATACTATGTTCCCGGATACTAGAGGCTTCTTTTTTATTTAAAGTCTTACCTGTTCGACAATTTATTCCCATATGCGAATAAAATCTAGCCCTGAGAGAGCGCAACCACCCAACCCATAGTATTTTCCCTTTGCTTTGTTTTAAATTACTTGTGCCTCGGAACCAGCAATGAAAGGTTAGTAGTGTTAATTATCCCATTGTATTAATTTCAAATTTACTATATATAATTTTAAAAATAGCTTTTTAAATTTCTTGTATTTTTATATGTAAACTTCTTTTATAATTTTGAATTCAACCCTCTTCTTTTAGTCTTTTTAAATTTTGCTTCTAAGAATAGGTTCTATAGTGATTATTTTGTCTTGTGTTTCATTCATTTATTTATTGAATTTAACTTCATATTGTCATTTTTTGTCACTGTTTAGCCTGAAGATGAGCGTATTGCTCGAAACGTTGCGCATTAAAGAAGACACTTTTCATGGCATTTACTCTCCTTCTTGTCATTGGATTTCTCCTAAATATGAAATTGAAGCTTTGTAGAAGCAACCTGCATGATTATATATATATATATATATATATATATATTAGGGTGATTCAAATATGGGGGTAAAAATTTTTTTTTATATTTTAATGTGTTCAACCCTTTAAATGGTTCATTTCAGCATAAAACCAACTATCCTAAAATATTTTAGCAAATTTTTAATTTTTAGGGGTTGCTACCAGCAATTAAAAATTGACAGAACGACTCAAATTGTCAAATTTTTCCACACCACCCAGGGGGTATAGTACAAGGCGCATTGCTTTTTTTTAATGTGGAAAGCTCCCCCGTAGGTCCTACCATAACCACAAGCATGCATAATTAAACTAGCATGATATTTGAGACATTAGCTGTCCTTACTTCATCAATGTTTCTTTCTTTCTATCAGGGTAAACAGCCCTGTAGTTTTTCACTACTTGTAGCAAGAATTGTTTTTGATCTTCATCATGTGTTAGTATTTTATTATATTCATCCATTAATTTTACTCCTCTTTCCGCTATATCATTCACGACTTTCCACTGTTTGATAGATTTCTTAGCGGAGTTATACTCTTCATCATTATGCCATTCTTTAGCATCTTTGAGTAAAAATTTTGAACTAAATTCTGTTATTGTAAAGAATCTTTGAGTATTTGATGACAAAATCTTCTAATTTCTTCGTTGGAATAAGTGCAGGATCTAGAAAAGCCCGTTTTGCAGGAAGAGTTTCTGTTGTATTTTGCAAGGCATTTACAATTTTGTTTTTCGTTTCAGTAGGCACTTCATCATCATAAAAGGCCAAAGCTACCAGTTCTTCTGATAGGTACCAGAGGTGACCTAACAGTTTTTTAATAGCAACAAATGCAATTGTGTCATTTATTTGTTTGTATACTACAAGATTCTGTAATAATTCCAGAGCAAGACGAGGAGCGCAAGATGGCACAGGAGCTGTAAACCATGCCTTTACATATAACCGAGAAGCAAATAGACAGATGTCTTTTAGTCCTTTTTTGTCTTTTACTGAAATTTTGAACTGAGATTTGAACATAAAAATTTTTAATGAATATGTAATTTTGGCCATCCACCTAGCCCGATGAAGTCCCGCTGGATGTTTAAATTTGATTCCACCTTTTGGTTCACCTCCCAAAAAAATAATTGTTAACTGCAATAGTTCTAGGTAATCGTCTCTTGGTTGGAATGTATCTAGTTGATTTGTTGCAAATATAATTATGTCATCCTTGATGTCATGAATATTTTCATAGATATCTGGATCTGATAATGCTGTTTCGTAGTCCTCCTTATTAATGTTTGACCATTTTTCTCTGAACTTCTTAAAAAGGACTATATCTGGGCCAGAAGATGGTGATAAAGACTTTGAAACAACAGCTTCCAGCATAATTTCAAATATATGGTGTCGACATGCCAGCCACAATAAATCGTTGTCGAATTTTTGTTCTAGAAGAATAGCTGCACCATTTCTAGGACCAGTATTGGCTGCCGTTGTATTGAAACACATGCATTTTATTTGTTCGCAGATGTCCCATTCTAGCGATGTCTGATTGTTTGCATTAAAAAGAGACGCATTTCTGTCACTCAATTTTGCAACATCAAGACTTCCTAATAATTTATCATCAAACAATTTTCTACGTTTGCCAATCTTACTTTTCCATGTTGAAGGTTGTGCAGCACAGAAACCAGATTCATCACTTTTACTCTCTTCTGATTCTGATGATGTACTGGTGAGTATGACAGCCTCTTCATTCTTCTTTCTTTTGATCTCTTCTTCTGCTTTCCTCTTTTCATAACGTTGTTGCTTTTCTGCTGCTCTTTGCTCTTTTTTAGCAACAGCTTTATCAATGGTACCCATTTTTCCATGACGTCCTTTCTCACGTTGCATTTTCAAGAATTTTTTATCATCTTCTATTTTTATAAGCTGCATAGCATTCTCATGAGCAATGTCAAATAAGTTTTCCAGTTTATCTTTCCATTTTTCTTCTTTATTATTTAAATTTTGTGATCTTTTCAATTTGTTTGCTTTGTTTTTCTTAAGCAGCTGTCATTCCTTCAGTACTCCTTGAATTTTATCTACTACATGTATTCTTTGTTTTGCTGGTATTCCTGCTTTTTTCCAAACTGCTAGCACATCATCTGCAGTAGAGCAGCATGATTCTCTAATGTCTTGCTTTTTAATATTTCTGTAGTGCATGAAGAGGGCCATCATTTCCTTCTCTGATGGTAATACGGATGTTTTTAGTACTGCAGAGGGCTGCCCGATTAGCCATACTTCAGTTTCTTTTCTTGTAGAACTTCTCCCAAATGAGCAACTGGGTGATGGTGAGTTAGGCCTAGCTTCCATAATCGATTAATTGGTATCAAAATTACGAGTTCCAAGCAACAATTAAAAGCGAGCTAGTATATAAACCATTAATTAAAAATTCTGAAATATAAACAATTAAACATAAAATCATAAGTTGTAAAAACAAACAAATTAAAAAAGAGGGAAACTTTGACGCCTGGTAGCACATAGTAAATTTTATTTAAAATTCATCAAATTTGGCATACACTACTTTTTTGTCATAGGGAACAAAAATACAGGTTGAACAATTAAAAAAAAAACTTTGATTTTTTTGAATCACCCTAATATATATATACGAATACATATTACGTTAATCTTATATGTACTTAGTAATGATGCTACAAGTACCCTGAATGGATGTTTTGTAAAAACCAGCAAAACCTTTGTCCATCCTATGATTTAATAATTTAACTTATGTGGCAAACTCATTGACGCATATATAGATATAGATAGATAGGTGCGAATGCATGTTCACTTGACAGATGAAACGTGTACGGCTCTGATCCAACATGAATCGCTGTATCCCATTATATTGGGCAGGTGTCTTGAGATATTGTGCAAAGAGGCGTTTCGTTCCTCCCACAAAACGGACGGAAAACTTGCCAGGAACTCGAATATAACAGCATACGATTAACCCCTCCCCCACCCCTCCCTCCCGCCAACCGAAAATTCTCGGAATTTTTTTTTGCGAAAAAATTACAAAATCTTTTATTTAATTAAAAAAATTATATATATGTATATATTTTTAATTAGATACTGTTTAAAGGATTCTCTCTCTCTCTCTCTCTCTCTCTCACTTCCTTCCACACAACTGGTTGGTAGATAAATGGGTACCTTAGGTGGTCTAGTGGTTATGGACCGCGGATAATACTTTGTCTCAGTTTCACTATGATAATGAAAGGTAAATTTGAGAACACTTGCTTCTTGTCATATATATATATATATATATATATATATATATATATATAATCTGAGAGCGACCAGATAAATAAACAGTTTTATCACCAAAACGCACCAGGTTCGAGTTGAGTTGGGCGAGAAATAAACAGAAAGGTTATCTCTCTCCATTCCTCAAATCTTACAACAAATAAAGAAAAAAATAAATGCACACACACACACTCCACCTTCCCAGTTCCAAATCCGACCATTGACTGAAGGGGTATTTCCACCCAATCAGATGTTTTCACAATGCGACTATTGTTAAATGAAAATATTCAATTTTTTCATTTCTCTTAATATTATCTCTCTCTCTCTCTCTCTCTGTATATACAGATATATATATATATATATAAGAGAGAGAGAGAGAGTTCGGAGCTTTAACCCTAGAAAGCCAGAGACGCCGTAATACCACTTCCCGTTGGTTCAGCAGCATTAAGCATCGTTAGATCTGTTAAATAGTTGGATATAAAAAAAAGCCAATAAACTTCTACAAAATCTTAAATACTCATGAGAAAAAGATTCTCAAAGCAATATTTCTCTTTGTGCATATATACAAAGGTGGGCACCCGGGTCTCAAAAAGGACCGACGGTCCCGGTCCCGGTCCTTGCCTCAAACTGGACCGACGGTCCCGTCCTTGCCTCAAACTGGACCGACGGTCCCGGTCACGGTCCTTTCTGAAGATAGGACCTAGGAACGACTCGGTCCTCGGTCCTCCTGAGGGTCTCCTCGCCGCTTCTTCTTTTTCTGGAGCTCCACCCCGTCCTTGATGCACTGGTCGAACTGGTTCTGGACGTGAAGGTGGCGCCTGGAGACATGTCGCTTGAGGTTGTTATGGCTCTTGTTGCTTGTCGAGAGGATGTTCTTGTTCGGCAGGCACAGCAAGCACTTGTACTCCAGGTTCTGCTCACCCTTGGGGCCCAGGTATTCAAAGTATTTGTCCAGGTACGGCCAGGGATTGCCGGGTTCAGTTCTTCCGCTAGGAACTCCAGTTGTTTGACTTGAAGTTGAAGCACTAACATCAGTAGATTCTTCATCTCCTCCAGGTGTTGAAACAAGTTTCAGTTCAGTCTCAGTCTCTGTCTGAGTCTTCTGGAGGAAACGATCCATCTTCTTTAGAACTTCAAATAATCACTAAACACACTAAAATCACTAAAAAAAGACCGTCCGGACTGGACTGTCCGGAATTGCTTAAAAATGGACCGTCGCTCCTCATTTCGGTCCTCATTGAGAAAAGGACCGACTTTCCCGCTCACGGTCCTTAAAAATGACCGAGTTCCTGGAGTTCGGTCCTTTTGGAACTCGGTCCTGCCCACCTTTGCATATATATTATTAAAAATGTTAATTGTTCATGTGAATATTTTAAACAGAAGCATCAAAGTTAATATAGATCGATTTCAAGTTTTAGTTACCTAATAAACGAGGTTTTCTATTGCTATTTATAAAAGAAAATGGGATTTTGGCACAACTTGCATAATTGTGCATTCTACAATCTGCTTATTGTAATTTTAAATATATTATTAACGTTATATGCGTCACTATTAAATGTCATTTATATTTTTTTTACTTTCGATTTGATTTTGGATTATGTGTTTCTGCTTTGTAATTTTAATTTTTATTCTTGAACAGTGTTAATTTTGTACTTTAGATTTAGTTTTAGCTCTCCACTTTTATATATTTTTGTCATTTATACATTTTTAGCTTTTATTTATCAGGCATTGAAAGTGCGATAGAGTCCCCCGAAACATCGGATGCAGCCAAATATAATAACTTTTTTGCGCTACGTCATCGTCTTTATCCTAAATATAAAGGTTAATACAGTTCTTAGTACCTCTGTCATTCAATTATTAATCTTATATGTTATAATGTTATATTGTTTCAGACCAACAAAGACCCTAGGATCCACTCATGGCTGGTCTACCTAACTGTGTTCGTAATTGTGTATTGTGTGTGTCCTCCGTGGTGGCGGAGGGGACCTACAATTTTACGTGGAATATGCACATATAAACAGATATAAACATTCGTATGATCCCTTTCCAGATATAATCTGATTCCTAGACCAGGCGTGTTTGGTTTTAGAATTTATAAATCTTAAAAAAGATGTAGGAAAACAAGAAACACAAAGGAGAAAATGAATTCCTAACTGAAGCATTTACATGCTCAAATATACGTAATAATAATAATAATAATATCGTTAACAATAGACATATATACTATTCAAGTACTATGGTATCATAGGTGCCAGGCACTATGAGTCACTGTCATCAAATGAATTAGCCACGTCTCAGAGTCTAGCATCAGACTTTTTAAATCACAAAATATATATATAGGCCTACTGTGTGGAACTACCATTTGTAAGCAAGTTAGAGGCCTTAGTGACAGAATGGGTTATCTGACAATCCTTTTCAGATAGTGCAAAACTTCTGAAATAAATGTTAGTTTAAACATGCACAGTACAGTTTCAGGGAAAAAGTTTGCCATGAAACAAAATTACTAATATGTTTCTTTGGATATTTTATTTATAATAAAATTTTAAAACTTAAAAACAAACCCAATCAATCTTTCAAATGTTTTGCGCGATGATTCCTCATTTTATAAATACAATGCAGTAACAATTGACATTAATTTACCAGCAAAGTAGCGTATTTGCCTACAGTTAATACCGCGTCAGAGTAAATAGCTGATTGATCTCAGTTTTGGTAGGTTACCCCAGATTTTTTTCTGTATGCCCTATCCAGTACTTGACTGCAGCCTCAAAATAACTGTATCTGCTCTTATTTAGCTATTTGTTAATTGTAGTTAAACAGAGGTGAACAATCCTCAAACAGTAGGCTGTGGCCCTGACAAGCTTGCTGAAGCCAGAAAGTTCTTCATAATTAGTGATTGAACCATTCTTCTCATTTGAACATACAAATCAGCACCAGTGAATATTCTTATGGCTCATTTTTTAATAGAAAATATTGTTTCAGGCACTGTCTGTACAGTTTTCAAACACAAGTGACATATTAGGTAAGAAAGAGCAGGAGTTTGGAACAGACTTAATAAAAGTAAGTTTAACCCTTTCAGTCACAGTGGGAGCTTAATGTTTCATTAGAAATAATAATATTTCGTACTAAAAGACAATTTTTCTACAAATGTTTCTACATGTTTAATATATATTTAGTTTGTTGTCAGGAAAGGAACCCAAAATGCTTGCAATATAAGTTACTCATTACTATTGCTTCAGTTATATAGGCTACTATGGTGATAATAAATAGCTGTATATTAACTAGCTGACTTGAGTGTGACATCTTGCAAGATTTTATTATTATTAAAAAATGTAGCTCATGACATGGATTGGCTCGAGTGGCTTCATGTTTTCCAAATGTAATGTAATGTAAGAGTAAAGTACATATACATATTGAGAGAATTGTAGGCCATACCATTCAATTTTTTACATTCAGGTAGCTATTATTATTATTATTATTATTATTATAGATTTCGGGCATGTGTGTGTTTGTGTGTGTGTGTGTGTGTGTGTGTGTTTCACACATTAGGCTCATTGTTCTTTACAATTTTCTAGTTCATGTATTTATTGTATGAAAATTATAAGCATATTTATTACTTTTGACATGTTCTGCATACTCTTTAGTTTTAGACTTAAGGTTGTATCCAAAACAAAATGTTTTTTATTCTGTTAAACTAATTACAAAGTTAAATTTTCTTCAAAAATCCAGCATGGTTATCAGAAAAATTCTCTCAACTGCAGCATGATCTTGAAACAACATTAAATTCGGTTAATATTCGTCTTTTAACCCTCTCACGCAGTTAAAAATAGTACAATATATTGATTTGCCATTCAAAACTGACTAAGAAAATATATATCTTATGTTGTGCAAATTTGTTGAATTGTACTTTTTTTTAATAAAATATATTTCCTGTTTTGGCTATAATGTACTTTTTTCATAAAATATTTTTCCTGGTTGGGCTATTTTTTCACTACTCTGCGATTTAATTAGCTGGCTGGGTTTTGTTCTGGCTATTTTTTCAAACTGGATTCAGTTTAGTGGTGCTTGTGATAGAATTATGATGTGCCAATCGTGTGATTTTGACCTAGTCGTCATGTGTCCTAGATGAAGGCAAAGGATTGGGTGTTTTTATCAATTACGGCGTTATTCTCTCATCCTTAACGTGCCCGAAATGTGACAGTGAGTGCCTAACACGAAAAGATCAGAAGATATTCAGGTGAAATAACCAATATCAGCCTGTTAGGTTAATTGAATGTCCGGTTAGGTTAATTGAAGGCCTGGTTAGGTTAATTGAAGACCTGGTTAGGTTAATTGAAGACCTGGTTAGGTTAACTATACACCATTGCCTGCTCCATCAAAATATCATTACCAAATATCTCTTTCGGGCATTATTTTATCTAGTTTATTCTTAAAAGACTCCAAAGTACGGGAACTCACAACTTCTTCATCTGAGCTATTTCAGAATTTTACTATTCTGTTTGAAAACTATGTTGTACTACCTACGATTTACATCTTTGTTGAAAAAGCTTAAGGCCAGGGTCTCTTGTCCTATCATTGCGATCTTTTGTAAAATTTTCCGCATTAGGTTCAATCTAACATTATCCTTATTTCTAATTTGAATACAGTGAGTTGTAGGCTTAAGAGCATGATTCACATTGACTCCCAAATCTCGCTCCTTCTTTTCTTCATTTATCCAACTTCCAACCAAGTTATACTCAAATTCTGGATTGTTATGATCAGGGTTGTTTGGCTTAAACCATGGTTAAAGTCATTTTTAAAAAACCAAAAAAGCCATTGGCTTTTATAAAACCATTGGTATTTGGCTTTTTCAAAAAAAATTGGTTTTTACCAGCCTTGGCCACGACCACCATGCATAACTTTACACTTTTCAACATTAAATTTCATCACCCATCTATCTGCCCAAGCATCTACTTCATCAATAGCCTTTTGCTTTCTCATGACAACTGTTAAAGATCTTACGTTTTGGCCCAATTTTGTATCATCTGAAAATATTGAGGTTTTACTATTTAGATCCCCACTCCAAGTCATTGATATAAACAATAAAAAGTAGAGGTCGAAGTACTGGCTTATCTTCAAACTTAATATGTAAGAGCAAATTGGCTACTCTCTCAACTAATTAGCTCTTTTCATGGCCCTCTGGGGCCAGCACAGAGCTCTCATGTCATATATATATTTTACTTTTCACACTCTGAACATTCAGTTATAACATTTAAACTTAGAAACGTAGGCCCTAAACATGTTTTATTGGCTCATCAAGGGTGTATAGTTAACCTAACCATGTCTTCAATTAACCTAACCAGGCCTTCGATTAACCTAACCGGACATTCAATTAACCTAACAGGCTGATATTGGTTATTTCACCTAAATATCTTCTGATCTTTTCGTGTTAGGCACTCACTGTCACATTTCGGGCAAGTTAAGGATGAGAGAATAACGCCGTAATTGATAAAAACACCCAATCCTTTGCCTTCATCTAGGACACATGACGACTAGGTCAAAATCACACGATTGGCACATCATAATTCTATCACAAGCACCACTAAACTGAATCCAGTTTGAAAAAATAGCCAGAACAAAACCCAGCCAGCTAATTAAATCGCAGAGTAGTGAAAAAATAGCCCAACCAGGAAAAATATTTTATGAAAAAAGTACATTATAGCCAAAACAGGAAATATATTTTATTAAAAAAAGTACAATTCAACAAATTTGCACAACATAAGATATATATTTTCTTAGTTTTGAATGGCAAATCAATATATTGTACTATATTTAATTGTGCGTGAGAGGGTTAAAAGACGAATATTAACCGAATTTAATGTTGTTTCAAGATCATGCTGCAGTTGAGAGAATTTTTCTGATAACCATGCTGGATTTTTGAAGAAAATTTAACTTTGTAATTAGTTTAACAGAATAAAAAACATTTTGTTTTCGATACAACCTTAAGTCTAAAACTAAAGAGTATGCAGAACATGTCAAAAGTAATAAATATACTTATAATTTTCATACAATAAATACATGAACTAGAAAATTGTAAAGAACAATGAGCCTAATGTGTGAAAACACACACACACACACACACACATGCCCGAAATCTATAATAATAATAATAATAATAATAGCTACCTGAATGTAAAAAATTGAATGGTATGGCCTACAATTCTCTCAATATGTATATGTACTTTACTCTTACATTACATTACATTTGGAAAACATGAAGCCACTCGAGCCAATCCATGTCATGAGCTACATTTTTTAATAATAAAATCTTGCAAGATGTCATACTCAAGTCAACTAGTTAATATACAGCTATTTATTATCACCATAGTAGCCTATATAACTGAAGCAATAGTAATGAGTAACTTATATTGCAAGCATTTTGGGTTCCTTTCCTGACAACAAACTAAATATATATTAAACATGTAGAAACATTTGTAGAAAAATTGTCTTTTAGTACGAAATATTATTATTTCTAATGAAACATTAAGCTCCCACTGTGACTGAAAGGGTTAAACTTACTTTTATTAAGTCTGTTCCAAACTCCTGCTCTTTCTTACCTAATATGTCACTTGTGTTTGAAAACTGTACAGACAGTGCCTGAAACAATATTTTCTATTAAAAAATGAGCCATAAGAATATTCACTGGTGCTGATTTGTATGTTCAAATGAGAAGAATGGTTCAATCACTAATTATGAAGAACTTTCTGGCTTCAGCAAGCTTGTCAGGGGCACAGCCTACTGTTTGAGGATTGTTCACCTCTGTTTAACTACAATTAACAAATAGCTAAATAAGAGCAGATACAGTTATTTTGAGGCTGCAGTCAAGTACTGGATAGGGCATACAGAAAAAAATCTGGGGTAACCTACCAAAACTGAGATCAATCAGCTATTTACTCTGACGCGGTATTAACTGTAGGCAAATACGCTACTTTGCTGGTAAATTAATGTCAATTGTTACTGCATTGTATTTATAAAATGAGGAATCATCGCGCAAAACATTTGAAAGATTGATTGGGTTTGTTTTTAAGTTTTAAAATTTTATTATAAATAAAATATCCAAAGAAACATAGTAATTTTGTTTCATGGCAAACTTTTTCCCTGAAACTGTACTGTGCATGTTTAAACTAACATTTATTTCAGAAGTTTTGCACTATCTGAAAAGGATTGTCAGATAACCCATTCTGTCACTAAGGCCTCTAACTTGCTTACAAATGGTAGTTCCACACAGTAGGCCTATATATATATATTTGTGATTTAAAAAGTCTGATGCTAGACTCTGAGACGTGGCTAATTCATTTGATGACAGTGACTCATAGTGCCTGGCACCTATAATACCATAGTACTTGAATAGTATATATGTCTATTGTTAACGATATTATTATTATTATTATTATTACGTATATTTGAGCATGTAAATGCTTCAGTTAGGAATTCATTTTCTCCTTTGTGTTTCTTGTTTTCCTACATCTTTTTAAGATTTATAAATTCTAAAACCAAACACGCCTGGTCTAGGAATCAGATTCTATCTGGAAAGGGATCATACGAATATTTATGTGTGTTTATATGTGCATATTCCACGTAAAATTGTAGGTCCCCTCCGCCACCACGGAGGACACACACAATACACAATTACGAACACAGTTAGGTAGACCAGCCATGAGTGGATCCTAGGGTCTTTGTTGGTCTGAAACAATATAACATTATAACATATAAGATTAATAATTGAATGACAGAGGTACTAAGAACTGTATTAACCTTTATATTTAGGATAAAGACGATGACGTAGCGCAAAAAAGTTATTATATTTGGCTGCATCCGATGTTTCGAGGGACTCTATCGCACTTTCAATGCCTGATAAATAAAAGCTAAAAATGTATAAATGACAAAAATATATAAAAGTGGAGCTAAAACTAAATCTAAAGTACAAAATTAAAACTGTTCAAGAATAAAAATTAAAATTACAAAGCAGAAACACATAATCCAAAATCAAATCGAAAGTAAAAAAAATATAAATGACATTTAATAGTGACGCATATAATGTTAATAATATATTTAAAATTACAATAAGCAGATTGTAGAATGCACAATTATGCAAGTTGTGCCAAAATCCCATTTTCTTTTATAAATAGCAATAGAAAACCTCGTTTATTAGGTAACTAAAACTTAAAATCGATCTATATTAACTTTGATGCTTCTGTTTAAAATATTCACATGAACAATTAACATTTTTAATAATATATATGCACAAAGAGAAATATTGCTTTGAGAATCTTTTTCTCGTGAGTATTTAAGATTTTGTAGAAGTTTATTGGCTTTTTTTTTATATCCAACTATTTAACAGATCTAACGATGCTTAATGCTGCTGAACCAACGGGAAGTGGTATTACGGCGTCTCTGGCTTTCTAGGGTTAAAGCTCCGAGCTATATATATATATATATAATATATATATATATATATATACAGAGAGAGAGAGAGAGAGAGAGAGAGAGAGAGAGAGATAATATTAAGAGAAATGAAAAAATTGAATATTTTCATTTAACAATAGTCGCATTGTGAAAACATCTGATTGGGTGGAAATACCCCTTCAGTCAATGGTCGGATTTGGAACTGGGAAGGTGGAGTGTGTGTGTGTGTGTGTGTTTATTTTTTTCTTTATTTGTTGTACGATTTGAGGAATGGAGAGAGATAACCTTTCTGTTTATTTCTCGCGCAATTCAACTCGAACCTTGTGCGTTTTGGTGTTAAAACTTTATTTATCTGGTCGCTCTCAGATTATATATATATATATATATGACAAGAAGCAAGTGTTCTCAAATTTACCTTTCATTATCATAGTGAAACTGAGACAGTTAAAGTATTATCCGCGGTCCATAACCACTAGACCACGTAAGGTACCCATTTATCTACCAACCAGTTGAGTGGAAGGAAGTGAGAGAGAGAGAGAAATCCTTTAAACAGTATCTAATTAAAAATATATACATATATATATAATTTTTTTAATTAAATAAAAGATTTTGTAATTTTTTCGCAAAAAAATTTCGAGAATTTTCGGATGAAAATTTAGCGGCGCTGTTCAACGTTTGACCTTTATGGTCGGTGGGTATCAATGGGGTATCTGAAATGGAGGGTGGGATTAAACGAGAATAAGGAGTGTGAGGGATACAGAGTGGGTGGCGGAAAGAGAGAAAGAGAGAGAGGAAAAAAAATGTGTTTTTGTTGTTAAAAAATGAGATCAAATTCATCTGTATATATATATATATATATATATATATATATATATATATATATATATATATATATATATATATACGCCCAGAAGGACTTTGAGAGGTTGGCGGGAGGGAGAGGAGGGGGAGGGGTTAATCGTATGCTGTTATATTCGAGTTCCTGGCAAGTTTTCCGTCCGTTTTGTGGGAGGAACGAACCCCCTCTTTGCACAATATTTCAAGACACCTGCCCAATATAATGGGATACAGCGATTCATGTTGGGTCAGAGCCGTACACGTTTCATCTGTCAAGTGAACATGCATTCGTATCTCTATCTATATCTACGTCAATGAGTTTGCCACATAAGTTAAATTATTAAATCATAGGATGAACAAAGGTTTTGCTGGTTTTTACAAAACATCCATTCAGGGTACTTGTAGCATCATTACTAAGTACATATAAGATTAACGTAATATGTACTCGTATATATATATATATATATATATATATATATATATATATATATATATATATATGTGTGTGTGTGTGTGTGTGTATATATACACCTGCACACTCTTTTATAATTAATTATTCATTTGAATAAATTTGTTTAAGAAAACCATTTTCCTAATTCACCTGAGCGTAATACTACTACTACTACTACTAATAATAATGATGATGATGATAATAATAATAACAACTAATCGCGACAGAAACATGTATATCACGACATTTGCAGTGTCGCTGAGGTTTATCTTTATAAATGTTATCTTTTATAACGAAAAACGGATTACAATTAAGGTTAGTTTACGTTAGACAAGGTTTGGTTAAACTTATTGGCTTTTCTAAATGTCGCGATATAGAACTGAATGCGAAAATGCGTGAAGATGTCGCGGTTTTGTAGAGTAGCCAAATGCGTGTTTGTGTGCGCAAGCGCGCGTTAAATAAGGCTAAGAAATTATAGGCACAAATGTTTGCGGCAAGTCTTTCTCTGGGGAACATTACTTAATTATAAACAAATTAAGTACTGAAAGGAAAAGAAACTGCAGCACGAGATGTTTGTAGTTTGCTCTGAGTCGAGAGAGGACAGTGAGAGTGTTCGTACATCGCTAGAGTATGACATCACAAATGTAAACATAACTTATTATGCGACTTAAAACCACAGTGCAGTACTTTATATATACAGGGTGTCCGAGAATTATCTGTACAACTTTTGGCTGTTATTAAAAGTCAACCATGAAGTGTAGAAATTCCAGTGTTGTCCCAGTTTACAGATAATCTCATTAAGTTTTTTCTGATACGAAGTTTTGACAAGTTTTTTAGAAATTCCAGTTTGTCCGAACATTATCTGTACAATTTCATCTTTTAATAAAATTCTTGATAACACACGTAAAATTCTTAAACAAGATTATTTAGAATCTGTATTTTCAAAAGTTTCTTTTATTAAAGTAACGTTGTTACAAACATTCGATATGTGCACCATTAGTGATTCGCAAAACATCCAATCGATACTCCAAATGTTGCCATGTACGCTGCAGCATATCCACATCAATTCGCTCAATAGCAGCTGTGATTCTTGCTTTTAAATCATCAATGTCTGTCACCCGCGTACATTTCTAAAAAACTTGTCAAAACGTGGTATCAGAAAAAACTTAATGAGATTCTCTGTAAAATGGGACAACACTGGAATTTCTACACTTCATGGTTGACTTTTAATAACAGCCAAAAATTGTACAGATAATTCTCGGACACCCTGTATATATATATATATATATATATATATATATATATATATATATATATATATATATATATGTGTGTGTGTGTGGTGTGTGTGTGTGTGTCTGTGCAGGAATTGTTCATTCGTTTTTTTTCTACTGTTGTAAAATGAAAATGAATTTCCGTACAATAACAGACATCATTTCCAATTTAACTACGTCCTCTTCAAATTTAATTTTTTGGTTTTATATATATATATTATATATATATTTTTTTTTTTTTCCCCCGGGCATTTCAGGTCACACCTGCGCGAACAATGGACGAAGATAGAAAATAAAATTTGGTGCTTGGTATTTCTCTTTTTAATCGTATATATATATATACATATATATATATATATACAGGGTGATCAAAAAGTAACGCAACCCATGGAGAAACGCACATAATTGATTTTTTCCTTCTGTTGCAGGTGGTGAATATATGAAAAAGATGAAATACACCTTGGATCTTTAAGGGTCTTTAAGAACATGAATCGCCGTATCCACTTGTGTGACGCACAGAACGGTGCCCACTTCCAGCACTTGCTCTGAAATAAATCGTTTTCCCATGGGTTGCGTTACTTTTTGATCACGCTGTATATATATATATAGTGGAATCTGTCTTTCTAATGAATTCTTCTCTATCTAACTTGAATTTTGTTAACGAAAAAGATTGCTTTTGATAATACTATGTTTCGTATTGAAGTAACGGTGCTTTATCTAACAGTAAAGTTTAAGAAGTTTGTGCGTGAAATTGAAACGCGTTTCCAGGTAATAAAAATATGTAGGTATATATATATATATATATATATATATATATATATATAGTAGAGAATTCTAAGAAATTCAATGTACATGTGACTTAAAATAGAGAAATTAATAATTATTAAGCATTGTTTTAATACAAATTTTCTAATTTTGCTTGTTATAACCGTAGGTGAAAGTTAAATAAAAATTTCTGGAGATAGAAACCCAGTAAATACGTTTAGATTTTACGTGATATGTTTTCTTTTTGAATTGACATTTACCCACACACAAAGTGTTCGTTTATTATATATTTTTTCTTCTTAAATGAACTTGAAAATTCACAGAATATTATTTCTAGTTAACTGTGAAAATAAAAGTATATATATATATATATATATATATATATATATATATATATATGTGTGTGTGTGTGTGTGTGCACGATTTGTCCATTCATATATTATATATATATACAAGCGCATCCTTTCCCACTGTTACTCGTGATTTAGCGTGAATTGCGATATTAATAATATAATAAAAATAGGAATTATGTAATAATTGACTTATTTTAGTTGTGTAAAGAGCGTGTGTTTAAATTCTAATTATTTATTTAATAAACAGAATTTCTTTTAAAGTAAATTGTTGGAATTAAGGAGAAGATTCATCTGTTGTGGTTACCGAATTAAAATAAATGGCAGTACCTGACAACTATCATCATATAAATATATGGTGGTATTTAGCAACCAAATGGCTGAATAATATATGAATTAATTTAATAAATATTGCTATCTGGCAACTCACTCTTCTAGACTGATTAATATATGAATTAATTAAATATATAGCACAAACTGGCAACTCAGCCTTCTATTGGCTGATAAATTAAATACATGGCGCTATCTGGCAACTCAGCCAACTGGCGGATTAGAGGTCTATAAAAGAACGGGAGGCGGACGACGGAGTCATACAAGCTCGGCTCCCAGCCGAGCAAGGATCTCTGGTCCTTTCTCTTTCTGGCCCTTTGGGTGGTGAGGAAACCCCTTCCCTCCCATAGAGGCCTCTTAGGTTAGGTATGCCCCTTTGGGGGAAATAGCTTGGGGGGAGAACTCCGCCTCTAATTTGCATGCCCCTTGGAATCCCATTTTGGGGATGGCAACAAATGTCGGTACTCTCTCTCTCTCTCGTTCTGCCCCTTTGGGGGGAATAGCTTTGGGGAGAACTCCGCCTCCAAGTTGCATGCCCCTTGCAATCCCATTTTGGGGTTGGCAACAAAGGTCGGTACTCTCTCTCTCTTTCTGCCCCTTTGGGGGGAATTTTCTTTCTTTCTTTTTTTTGCAACAAAGGGAGGTGGGGGTGGCACTCTTGCAACTTTACGTACTATTTTGCAATTGCATTGCATTCTACCCTTTTTCAGCTATGCTACTGGTCCACTATAAACATATATACATCTTTGCTTTGCTTCTTCCAAAATTGTTCATTCTGGCAAAGGTCAAGCTTTTCACTCCACCTTAGACCTACAGTTTAACGTGGAACCCGAACCACGTCCCACTAGTAGCCCAGCGTCTTAACCACTAGGCTACTCAGGATACCCATTTATCTACCAACCAATTTCTTTATTGTGTGGAAGGATGAACAGTTGGGTTTTGCCGCGCGCCGCCTGCCGTCACCGGGTCTTGATCCCGGGGCCGATGGATTATATACATATATTGAGTACGCATACATACATCGGGGACAACCTCATGAACTGAGTTTAGATTGATCAATAATACCTCGCAAATATAGTGTATATGAGGGACAGATAATTGTTAAGGAAATATTTGTTTCCTGATTCCCTTTAATAAACTGATTTCAGATTTTACAAAATTTGTTTTGAACTCTAATAAAGAGTAAATGCATTACTTCCCCCTAAAAATATATTTTTTTTTAATTACCCAAACACTTCATTATGGAGTCTGTAATCCTTTGGCTCATAGTCCTTTCAAAGTGCCATGGAGATATTCTTAAACGGGACGACAGACATTGAAATTCATTTGATTTTCATTGTAGAAAACTTCGCTCCAGTGATCTTCACGCTTCGTTCAAAGTAAATTTGGATGAGAGATACGAGTATATAAATGACTCCGTAGGGTCTTACATACTCTACATCACCTTCTACACACGGACAACATGAAGCCACTTGGGACTATCGACGCGGAGCACCAACCAACAAAAATGTGACTTTGGTATTTCCAACACGAATGTTGAGAATTATATTCTCACTTAATTACTTTCCAATTACTGATTTCTGTAAAAAATGCACGCATCGATATTATTCCGTAAAACACATTTCTTTTCTTGTTTTTACCGCCCATTTCCACTGTCATCCAAACACTTTCATTTTGTCATAAAAAACACTGAAAAAAATACGAAGCAAGATGAAACAGTGGGATATTTTAACTCCCCCCAAATGGGGGACTAACCCCATTGTTCCCTTCGCGTGTTTTATTTCTAATTCCTCTTTACGACGACGACTACTTTTGAGTCTCCTTCTCACGTTATCTTGTTTAGGATGCCGAAACTGAATGTCAGATTGGCTCCCAGCACCGGACATGAAACCCGGACGCCACAATCAAAACAAGATACCAAAACCGGATACCAAAACTGGACACCAGCCGCGGACATCAAAACCGGACGTCATAGCTGGATACCAAATCGGACGTGAAAGCGTCCTGCACTGAAAAAGGAATCGAGGGGCGCGTGGATCGCGTGCGGGAAAGATCTTCCTAATTCGGTGTGTGAGGAAGAAGGAAGATTCTGAAGGAGGAAATCGATTCATTCGTTATTATAATCTCTCTTCCCCTTTATATTTTACCCCCGTCCCCCAAGGTATTAGCTCCCCTCCTTCTTCCGTAACCCATCTTGTTTTCGATTCCTTTTGTTTGCTCGCGAAGAAGGCGAGAACACCTGAGCTTTCACGAGAGGAAAGATAATAAGAAAGTTTTTATTTTTATGAAATAATAGGGTGTCCATACGCTCCGATTTTCCGGGACATGTCCCGGTTTGCAGAGTTATTTTAAGTTATTAATTATATACTATGCGAATGTGAAACTATAAGGTGTGTATTATTATATTTAGTATTCATTTACTCTGTTAAAAAGTGTTTTTAAAATAAGTCTATAGGCTAGAGGGCATAGATCCGCCCCTGTCCCGGTTTTTCCAAGCACAAATCTGGACATCTTTTATGAAATAAAGAGTGAAGAGGTTTGAAAACGACTCCTTTACTCGAACGCGAATTTAATTAAGCGAAAGGGTTCATTAATCGGATCATAATTATTCGGTGGTCTCGTAGATTTCCTAAATTTATATTGCACCACGTAGTTATACTATTCGCACTAAAAGTTAAATATATAAAGAGAAACCATGAGTATTCGTACTAAGAAATTTATTAGTAAGGTGAAAATGTCATTAGTACAAATGTCTTAAACAAAATATGACGCAAGAATTAATTTTTCGTGTAAAAGCTTCGCATTGCGATTTTATTTCCTGCAACGTTGCAATGAACGCAATTTCCCAGACAATATTGATCCGCTCATTGAGTGTACGCAGAATAAAGTAAAATCAATTAAAATAACTTTGTACACTCTGTGACTTTCTTTCTATTTATATCTATCTACCTAGTTCAGAAGCATGTTTATGTATCTAGCTTTTTATCTACCTAGATATATAAGTAAACTTGTTTGTACGTGTTAAACGTCTTATGAATACTGAAGTGCAGTATTCAAACACAAAAACGATTACGATTACGTATAATGAATACATTCGTGAATATGTTCTAATAAGTTTAAAAAGTGTTGTTCTACCAATAAACATTTGAAATAGTTTTTAAACTTTGCGGCCGATATTTACATTATTTATGAAGTATTCATGCGATGTGAACGCATCAAAAAAGTATTCGAATACGAATACTCGACAAACAGTATTCGAATATATTTGATGCGGATATCAATACACGACCAATGGTATTCGAATGCATTTTATACGGATACGAATATTCGAGAAAAGGTATCCGAATACAATCGAATACAACATGACTGGTATTTGTGTGTAATGATAGAGCGAGGTATTCAACAATAATGATAAAGCGAGGTATTTTAACAATTTAGCTACGTAATAATATACATTCGAAGAATTTTTACAGCAATATTTATTTTCTGTGAGTATTTAGTAAATAATTTCTGTTGTATTTTATGTTTGAAATGTATTATGACGCTCATCTATCGCAAATCCAATAAACGATGTTGCACTTTTACATTTAATAATAATAATAATAATAATAATAATAATAATAATAATTAACATCTCTTTGAACAAATGTTTGTACTTAATTTTAAAAAGGATTTTCTCCAAGTTACGAGTATCAATAAGACCAATCTTTGGATCTTTTCCGTTTGGGGTCTAGCAGCAAATTTTAATGAAAATCGGTATACTAATGTAGTTTTGGTCACTGATTTCAAAAATAACTTTCTTTTTTTCGAGAAATGAAAAACAAACATGTTAGAGCACTTTAAATAATTACTGTGTTTTTAACGAAAATATCATAACTTAACCTAATCAATTGTCAAGGGCGTACAGTTGACTTAACCGGGCATTCAAATGACCTAACCTGGCATTCAATTGACCTAACCGGGCATTTAATTGACCTAACTGGGCATTAATTCTTGATTTTTTTTGCTACTTTTACAGATTTGCCGGGATCCTTCAAAAAACGTATTCTTCGTAACGTTGCACTTTTTACCGTTTGACCGACGCTTTTCGCAACAAAAGAACTGGGTATTTTTATCAAAGGAACACACTTTCCCACACTTAGAGCACTTTTTCTTAAACAGTAGCAATTTGTGACTCTGGCTAAATTTAACACAATTCTCTGTAACTACAGTAGTTTAAGCTAGTTAAAACACATATTAATTATTTAAAGTGCTCTAACATGTTTCTTTTCCATTTCTCGAAAAAAAGAAAGTTATTTTTGAAATCAGTGACCAAAACTACATTAGTATACCGATTTTCATTAAAATTCGCTGTTGGCCCCCAAACGGAAAAGACCCCAATCTTTTTTTTTTTTCAAATACACTTTCTGAATTCTTTATTTTTTTCTTTATAACTTCATTGTTCAAAATAAGATCATAAATTCACGTGCTCCGTATAATGAATTTTTCTGACCCCAACTGCCCGGGTATAATATTCTTACATTGGTTATTGTTGTGCAGAGAGAGAACTCGTACGTGAAATGGCATAAAAGGACCCATCAACTTATACCTAAAAATTTATTCCTAATATTTATTTAACTGAAATGATTATTTCTGAAATTTTATTCAAATTTTGTTTAAAGTTTCTCCATTTTAAATATCTCTTTCATTTCCAAATCTTGACTAGCAAATTATTGAACAACCGAATCATACACCTACTATTATACCGTGTTCAGCCACGGTATGTTTTTATTAATGAATAATTATATTATTGGTCAGGCCCTTTTCTTTAAAGCATGGAGCCTCGCAATAATTATGGTTTAATCGTAAGTTGTCACACACATCACTTTATATTTATGGCTATATATATATACACCCAAGTTGGGTTTTACAATTATTATTTTTCTATATTTTCATTAATTCCTTTTGTTAATATGGCTAAATACGTAAGATTATATTTTCGCTTATATTTAAAACTGCATCTAAGTTCATAGTTCTGAAAACCTTTTTATTACGAACTAATATTTTTCTTCATCAGTGACGACTACTTTGGATACTTCAAAGAAAGTTCTCACCTAAATCTTACTCCTATTTTAAACTTGTTCAAGTATATATATATATATATATATATATATATATATATATATATATATATATATATATATATATATATATATATATATATATGATGAAAAGAACCATTAGACCAGTGGTTCCCAAACTTTACTAACTGTCGGAACCCTTACAGACTTGTTTTTATTTCGCAGAACCCCAACTCCATATATATATATATATATATATATATATATATATATATATATATATATATATATTAGACTTAGAGCTGTAAAATATTTATTGAGCAACAAACTTACAGATTTTAGTGATGAACACAATAGAAATTTTTACACTGAAAACACTTAAGTAAATAAAGCCTATCAAAAATTAAGTTTACAGTGCACCACGCCAACGGCTATAGTTATACTGATCGGTTCACAATTAATTATGAAACAAGTGCACATCAAACCAACTGGAAACTTACAAAATTTTAATTTCAGCGAAAACATATTGCTCAAAATTAATTATAATTAAATTCTCACGAGTAAAATGTACATATTAAAATTTGTCATAAATAATATGACACATTTTAAATATTATAACAGAATTTATATGATATTTATCTTAAAACAGTACTAATAGAACCAGTCTTTTATAAAATCGTTAAAATTAAAATCTGCCAAATTACACTTTTGCAGGAGCCGAATAGCGAAAATTTATTTACATATACTTAACAGAGTTTAACTTTAGCGAAAAATATTTAGTAATCCCAAATCCACGATGGTGCCATTTCAAGTCAGAATAAGAATATAAAATATTATTTAACAAAAAGCCACAAGGTAGAATTATGTATAAATATTAGGACCTTAATTAGAACTTAATATTAAGACCTGATTAGACTGATAAGAAAATGTGTCACGGAACCCTTGTTAAGCCTCCGCGGAACACAGTTTGGGAACCACTGCATTAGACGAAAGCGCTTGAACACCATTCGGTTTCCTTTTTCTTCGTGGTTCTTTTCATCATAAACATTATTCACGTGTTACTTTCGTGAGATAAATGTAAAATATATATATATATATATATATATATATATATAATATATATATATTATACAGGGTGTCCCATAAGTCCGGCATCATAGGAAAAATAATAAAAAAAGGCAAAACAAAAGCTTTTATTTACAGAACGTGCTCAATATGTCCACCATTGTTTCCAATACACAAATTCAGACGTGATACCCAGTCAGCAAGCACACGGTGAATCATGAATGCTGTCAGGAGTAATGGTGTTACATGCCTCAATAATGCGCTGCCGCAAATATTCAACACTCCTAATTTTCTCTGCGTATACCAGCGCTTTCAAGTGGCCCCAGAGATAAAAATCTAGTGGCGTGAGATACGGGCTTCTAGCTGACCATTCAACAGGCCCTCGACGTCCTATCCAATGACCATGGAATTGTTGGTACAGGTATTCCCTTACTTTGGTGCTGTAATGTGCAGGAGCGCCGTCTTGCTGGAACCATGTTGGGAAATTTCCTTCTTCGTTCAAGACACTGGGAAATGCTTCTTCCTTGAGCATACGTAGGTAGGTGCCTCCAGTGACATGTTCATCGAAAAAGAGGGGGCCTATGATGCGATCCTTCCAAATGCCACACCATACCATCACCCGAGATGCACCTTGTTCCTTTGAAGAGGTATACCAGTGAGGGTTGTTTTGAGACCAGTAACGGGTGTTCTGTCGACTTACCTCACCATTTTCATAAAAAACAACCTCGTCACTGAACAGAATGGTGGACCGGAAATTGGCATCCCGAGTATATTGTTCCGTAGCCCATTCACAAAATTCCATCCGCCGGTCGGGATTATCTTCGCTTAATTTCTTTAGGATCTGAAGTTTATATGGATGCCATTTGTGAGCCTGAAGAATGCGATGGATGCTACTTTTCGACACTCCTGTCTCGGCGGACAATCGCCGAAGAGACTTATTGGGACTTCTGTTAAAATGAGCCAGGATAGCAGTCGCTGTATCATCTTCTATGGATCCTGTTTCCTTAAACTTTGCAACAAATCTGCTAACACAACTCTGTGTTATTGGCTCGCGGTCTGGATGCAGTCTGTTAAATTCAGCAGCGGCCTCTCTTTGACCCCGATTTCCTATGAGTAGAATTATCTGGATTCGTTCTTCCTTGCTCACAGACATTATGGCCTGTAGAAAGAGAAAAATATGAATTATGGTTTGGAGAAATAGAAAAAAATGAATTTCTCCTATGATGCCGGACTTATGGGACACCCTGTATATATATATATATATATATATATATATATATCATCAGAATCGGAAGCACGCAGCTGAGTACCACAAGGGACAGTACTGGCCCCACTCCTGTTCATTATCATGCTAACAGACATAGACAGCGGAGTAAACAGCAACATCCTTTGCAGACGATACAAAGATCAGCAGATCAGATCAGCAGCTAAGTTCTTTCTTTCTTTGGTGTATGTATATATGTGTATTAGTGATGTAGCGGATGTCATTTTTTTCACATCCGCGGATGCAGGTGCGGATGAGGATGTTTGATTTCAACATCCGCGGATGCGGATGTCTACATTTTCGTTATTTTTTAGGATATATTCCAGATTTGTTGTGTTTAACGTATATAATAAGTTATTATATAGAGAGAGCTGTAGCTATAATGTAGTATAATTGATTAATTGTACAATAATTGCTGTACTTTTCTCTGAACATATAAAATAATATCAAGCATCTAACTAATATAGAAATCAATTAGTGAATTCGTCTGCAAATAAATTCGTTATATTTTGTTGAGTTTCAGCCACAATTAGAAACCATAATTGTGTTACCAGGATGCGGGACGTGAACCAACTCAAATGCACCCCAACGACCTCTTTCCCCAACCTCCACCCTTATAGAAAGAGATCTTTAATTAGCTTGATAACTATTTATATTAAGTTTAAAGTTTTATTAGGCATATTTATAAATGAGTAATTAAAATAAAGTAAACTAAGATGTTCATCGTTTAATGTTCAAACTTAATTATAGGAAGGTTATGCTTAAGGAACATTAATTTTTCTGCCTTTTCTGCTGCCAGTCTGTTTCTCTTTTCATCATATATTAATCCAGCACTGCTAATAATCTCTCGCTTGGTACGCTTGTTGGAGGACGTGCTAAATGTTTCCTTGCAAGTTTACTCAAGTATGGATAGATATTCTGCGTATTTTTCCACCAACTAATAGGATTGTCACATGCAGCCAGGCGTTTTTCTTGGTGATAGCTCTCGATCATTTTTACTACATCTTTTGACATCGCGTAGGTCTCGTCATTGCTGCTTGACTCAAGAAACTGAGAGACAGATTCTGTGATAGATTTGCTTGTTGAAGGTGTTGGTTCTGTCACTGAAACTTTATTCTTTTGGTGGGTGGCGAAGCGACAGATTCAAGAGATTGAAGCTCTTCAACTGCTTTGCCAAGTGATGATTTAACTCGTTCTAATGTACTAGGTGAAAATAACTTAGCTTTGTAACGTGGATCTAAGTAGGTTGCAAGAGAGTAACTTCATGCAAGAACAGCCTCTCGTCTTGTCGCTTGCATCACTTTTGCGCACAATGAACGAGTTCTATTAATATAGTAGAATTTGATAATTTCCGCTTATTAATGACATTTTATCTCAACGGTCCACATCCGCACGACATCCGCAGTCCAAAGTGCGGATGCGGATGCGAGAAAATGTGCGGATGTTCCGCGGATGCGGATGTGACCTACATCACTAATGTGTATATATAAATGAGGCGGGCCGCTGCAGAGAGATCGTCTGTAGGTCGACCCTGAATCTTCGTTCGAACTCACATAAACTATATATATATATATATTTTTTTTATTATTTTTTTTTTTTCAAGTATGGCCGCTCATGGCCACCAAAAGAAAGGTGGATAGCAGTGCGAACATAAGACGAAAATTATGAAACAGTTAGCGGAAATGAACAATAGACGGGAAGGAAAAAAAAAAGAAGGGGGGGGGGGCAGATATAGAAAAATCATAGTGGAATCACAGCCGGTAAGGAAGTCGGGAACGAGAGAGAAAGGAGAACAACCCGGTCACCGAAAAGTAGGGACCTTCAGATAGAATAGCGCCAAGCAGAGGCGTACCAATACTTTTTGCCGCTCCGGGCGAAAATGCCAACGCCCCCCCCCCCCCCCCCCTGCAACAATTTTCAATTTTAAAAACAATTCCTTTACAAAAATACACTTCTAAACAAAACTTTTATTGGAAGAAAAACTTAAATAAAGCAACTTCAATTTTAACAATACTACATAATGTACCGTACATAATATACTACATAATTTTAGCAATAACTATATAATGTATAATGCCTAGTTAAATTTTCGGACTTTCATAACAGAAAATTCATGAATAATTTTTTCTATGTCCATTGTCTCTACAACTTCGCGTTCAATTGAAATAATCGCCAAATTGCTCAGTCGAGATTGACTTATAGTTGACCTGAGGTAAGTTTTTATAAGTTTCAGTTTCGAGAAACTTCGTTCGCAACTTGCCACGGACATGCATGTAGTTAGACAGATCCGGAGGGCAATTGTTATATGAGGCAAAGATTCCACTAGATCCCATTTAACGATCCACTGAAGTAGTTTTAACATATCCCAGTTCTTTGGATCATCGTCGACGCTTATGCTTTCGAAACTGAGCAAATTCTGCGCAAACGCTTTATTTCTTCCAGTAGACTTCCTGGATTAATGTCATTGTAGATGGAAGAAAAATTATTGACCTTGGTATTAATTTCTTCATCTTTGGACTGATTCAAAAGGTACGAAGGAGACAGAAATTCAAAGCGATCGTTCATGTTTTTAAGACAAACTGTGGGTTTTTCAATTTCTGCTAATAAACGATCCATGATTTCAAAAAATTCTCTGCGTACATCCTCTTGCACGGTCAATCCAGCATCACGAGCTTGCTCTCCAGGCATTCTTCTCCGTCTCCTGACTCTGCGGTCTATACTGATATCCATTTCATTACAGAACTCTTCGGCGGCATCTGCAGCGTTTGATACTACTGCCTCTCGTTCATTAGTTAAAAACACGGATAAAGAGTTCATTTTTAATGCACACTGGTCCAAAGCAAGTCCCTTTCTTTGAAAATATAGCTGAGCATCATTGATTTCTTTCAGCACTGGATCCCAGAAAAATAAGTACACAATGAATGTGTATGACATGATGGAGGTCAACAGAGCTTCAGCATCGCCCTTTGTGTCCAGATTTTCGGAGACCCCTTCACTCAGTTCTTCCAAGGCACTAACAACGTGAGTCAAGTTCTTCTTAAGACTAGAAACAGCATCATACTTAGCACTCCACCGCGTATCAGAGACTCGCTTGACAGTGATTTTGGAATGTTTTGTTAAGACATCCCAACGATGAGTAGAGGAAGAAAAGTAGACGAAATTCGTTCAATTGTTCCAAAGAAAGTTACAGCATTAGGACTCAGTCCCGCGGCATGAACTCCAGCCAAGTTCAGAGAGTGGTTATTGCAAGGAATGAAAACAGCGTGTTTGCTAACATCAAGAATTCTGCGTTGAACTCCAAGATGAATACCTGCCATCGTAGCAGCATTGTCATACCCTTGACCATAACAATTCTGGATATCCAGCCCATCCTCACGGAGCTTAGTGACAATGAGATCAGTAACTGCCTCAGCAGTCTTCCCTCTAATTTAATAAAATCAACGAAGGATTCCTTCACCTCTACATTACCATCTTTAATCGACACATAGCGAATTACCTGAGACATCTGATCAATATGCGATATATCTGGTGTACTATCGAAAATTATTGCAAAGTACTTTGCACTAGACACATTATCAATTATACATTTTCGAACATTACAGCCGATTAGTGTGATGAACTCATTTTGAATGTTAGGTGACAAATACGTAGTGGATATCTTGTCAGTCATTCGTATTTTTGTAAGATGTTCCCTAATTACTGGGTCATATTTGCCCATTAGTTTTATTAACTCCAAAAAGTTTCCAGAATTGCCAGCTAGCCCAGCTTCTTCATTTAAGTTCTCTCGGTGCCCTCGGAATGCAAGATCTTGTTTTGCCAAGAACATGATGCAGTCATAAATTCGTCTCAGTATTTCTTTCCACTTAGCAGTAGCATGTTTTATTTGCAACTAATGTGCATTATTTATTGTAGCATTCAACTGAAGGCGCATAGACAACTCTTTCCATTGTTCAAAGCATCGGGTATGATATGGACTGTTTTCATGTTCAGGTACTCTTGGATTCAGTTTCCTCCAGGCAAAAAATCCTTCTTCTTTTCCAAATGCACTGGAGATGTTGTTGAAGAGACGACAGCAAAAGCAATGCAGGCTACATTTTGAAGGTGAGAAGATTAGCCATGACCTTTCAATTTTTTCGCCATTTTCCAAAGTTTTGAAATACCAAACTTTTGACATTGACCTATTGTTTGAATCAGCTGGAAAGGGTCCATTCATTTTTTTCAAATGTGATGGTCCACGTTTAATGAGTTCGATTCTCAAATTGTCCGTCATTGGAACGGGCCAGTTGCCAGAGTCGTTAAACAGACTGTGGGTTAGGGCGGAGTGAAAAACCCATTTTTCGAATTTTCAAATTGGCTAGTGTGGAAAATGTGTGGAGTAGTGAGGAAATAAGCTGGTATAAATTTAAAATCATAACATTAATATCTTCAGGTGCCACAATGACCTTCAATATTGAAAAAATTTGAAAAAAAGCAGATTTTAACCAATAATTACAGAAGAGTCCACGATGCACAATAGACAAGAATTTATTCACACTTGTATAAAAATAGCTCAGTCAACCTTTAAAAAAAGTTTCTATTCTCTAAAAACAGTTTTCTATAGTCAGCTCACTCAGCTGTCACGTGAGTACCTCGGTTCAGTGTAGCTGTCGCTCTCGTAGCAGGTGGGTGTTCTGTTGTTGGCGTTACTCAGATAGTCTAAACTATATTTCTTATATATTTTGCATTTCTGTATTGTGTTGCCCTAAGTTTGCCATGTACTATTAACTGAAATTAACGTATAATTGATATTAGCTCTTTCTTTTTCAGATTTGTATACTTTCAAAATGTCTCGAGTTTGTGCAAAATCAACCAGGGCCTCAACTGAGTGCCCCATGTTTGGTATGGGGGAAGATTTGTGGCACAGGAATCTTCCTACATACGAAGGAGTTTTTAAATATTACTTGTTTGTAAGAAACGATTTGAAACAGAATACTAATAAAGATCCTTCAATATCTCAAATATTAGAACAAGTTGTTGATAAATTGAAAACAATTTGGGAAAGTGCTTCCGTCCCAATTCTGTCAGACAGGCGAATTGAAACAATGTTCAGAAGCTACCACGAAAAGTATCGTGTCATTATGAAGCCATACCAAAGCAGAAAAATTCTGAAGCTTACAAAGCAAAGATTGATATGTTCAAAAAAGAAGCACACACGAAACTTTTTGACATTGCAGCGTGCAAGTGCAAAGTACTAACACAATGTTCTTGTCCCAAAGAAAAAACGGTTCCAAAGGAAGAAGTGACGTTCCTCTTAGATCAAAGGAGTGAAAGAAAACTGTTTATTGATAGAGTAGATATTACACTCTCAAAGAAAAAAGCATCTACGTTGCTAAGAAAGCAAAAAGAAGCTGTGAGGCTCACCAAAGAATCTTCACAGGAGAAATTGCAGATACAAATGTTGAATTATCATCATCGACATCAAATAGTGAAAGTGAATCTGGAGAAATATCAGACGATACATTTCCAGAGCCAGTTAGCTCGAACAACCTGAAGAACAATTATTCAAGAAAAGGAAAACTACAAATCTACCTTCAGTGGCTACTGCTTGTGACAGGACTGCAGTTTCAGATCGAGCTGCAGCATTCATTGTTAGTGCAGTATTGCAAGATATTGGAGAAGTTTCTATTGACAATACATCTGAAGTAGTGGATAGGAGTAAAATCAGAAGAGAAAGACAAAAGAAGAGATCAGAAATTATGAAAGATCAAAATCAGGTCCCAATCAGAGGAATCTATTTTGATGGTCGAAAAGATTCTACACTCTTCCAAGAAAAAAAAGAGTCCAAAGTATATCAGAAGAAGGTAACAGAAGAACATATCACTTTAGTGAGAGAACCTGGTTCAGATTATTTGGGCCATTATTCTGTGAATTCTGGATCAGCTGAAGAAATATGTAAAGGAATGTTTGAGTATATTGGAAATAATGACATGAACCTGGAAAACCTTGTTGCCATTGGATGCGATGGTGCAGCAGTCAACACTGGAGAAAAGGGAGGCGTTATAAGGCTTATAGAATTGAAGCTGAAGAAGCCAGTTCAACATTTAGTGTGCCAGCTCCATGCCAATGAATTGCCATTACGCCATTTAGTTGCAAAGCTGGATGGAAAAACATCTGGCCCCGCGGATTCACCGGTCCTATTGGCAGGGAATTAGAGAACTGTGAGAGTCTTCCTATTGTCAAGTTTGAAAGGATTGATGCTGAGGAACCAACTGTAGACTGTGAAGATCTTAGCACCGACCAAAAATATCTAATTGATATTCATCAGGCCATAACAAAGGGATATTGCTCTCCAGATCTTGCTCATCGTAGTCCAGGCAAAATGGCACATTCACGATGGCTGACTACAGCAAATCGTTTGCTTCGTCTATACGTTTCAACTGTAAGTCCATCTGAGAACCTCATGAACATTGCTTCTTTTATAATGAAGGTCTACATCCCAATGTGGTTTTCTATTAAGCAAAGTACGTCTTTTGTCAATGGCTCAAAACATGTTTTCAAAACTATTGAACTAACAAGAACACTGAATGACGAAGTAAAGGATATTGTAAACCCTGCCATACAAAGAAATGCATTTTTTGCAAATCCAGAAAATATTCTAGCATCAATGATTCATGATGACAGCAGCGCCATAAGAGAATTAGCGTGGAGGCGAATAAAGAAAGCAAGGCAAACAAACAAGGAAAAAGTTGTGAGGCGTTTCACAGTACCTGTTATTCAATTTGAAGCTACTGATTATACTGATTTAATTAATTGGCAAAAATGCATTGTCACTGAACCACCTGTGACAAGACACCTGACAGAAAATGAGATTGAAGAATTCATAGAAAACAAGAGTACCCCTCCATTCGAGAAATTCCCTTGTCATACACAAGTAGTAGAAAGAATGGTAAAATTAGTGACTGAAGCATCATCAAAAGTATTTGGATTGAACGCGCGAGATGGCTTCATAAGATCAACACTTCAGTCACGTAAAAAAATGCCATCATTCGAAAGTAAAGCTGAATATAAAGTTTAAATAAAACGTTAATAGAAAAAAACATGCGCAAGGATGGGTGGTTGGGAGGGCATGGGTGGAGCTCGACACGCAGCCACCTCCTCGTGGTGAGTTCTGGATTATTTAGATCATTAATCAAAAGAACATTGATCTAAATAAACTAAGAGCTGCGTAATTCAGTAACTATTTTGGTAATTGGAACACTTAATATACAGGGCGTCCCAAAAAAATGTATACACACTTTAAATACTTATAAAGGCAGTGTTTATTAAAATACATTTCATTTTCAAAATGTAATAGAATCTACAGACATTATTTAATTGTTTTGTCAACGCCTGTTTTCAAACTGACGTCCGTTCTGGTCCAGGCACTGCTGATAACGCGAAGCAATGGAATCGCAAACATCACGAAACATTTCGTTTGGTATTTGTGTGCATTCTCGTTCAATGGCTGCTCTCAATTCAGCGACTGTTGCAGGTTTTATAGCGTAGACTTTGTCTTTTAAGTATCCCCATAAAAAAAAGTCTAGTGGTGTGAGGTCTGGTGAACGCGGAGGGTATTCTACGAAACCCCTTCGTCCAATCCACATCCACATCGTGCCAAGTACCACTCGCAATACTCCACTCTTCGGTCCGGATCATCTTCATTAATAGCATGGACTAATCTTGGAATGTAACTTTTCCATTGACAGCGCTTTGGACAGACGATGATTCTGAAATTCCTACCTCACGACTCGCTTACCGCACAGATTTTCTTGGACTTTGGTGATACGTTTCCAGTACTCTTTCTTGCTTTGTGGGGCTTGTCGATGTCCGTGGTCTTCCGGAACGCTTCTTGTGGACATTCTGAACAGTTCCATCGGCTTCAAACTTATCTCTAATTCGAGTGATGGTAAGTCGCGTTGGTGGATCTGTTTGAAACTCCCTCCTAAACTGTCTTTGCACTTCAACTGCGTTTTCACACTTCCAGTAGCATTTTAGAATGAATTTCCTTTGTTCAAAGCTTAGTCTGACTGCCATTATTAATTCTAATGGGTTTAACTTGGAAAGAAAGAAACATCAATTGAGCTATCAGCTGTTAAAGTGTGTATACATTTTTTTGGGACGCCCTGTATAATAATAACAAGTAAGTTTCAGTTATTGTACTAATGCAGAATAAAAGAAAATCATTATATTTCACTTTTTTCGACGGCTTTGTGGCACCTGAAGATATAATTTCGCAGGACTAATATTTATGCACAGTCATTACCTATAGCACCTACATATTTTCCGCACTAGCCATATTTGAATTTCGAAAAAACGTTTAAAAACCTCATTTTCGATCCGCCATACTGTGGGTGATGGGTGGGTGGGTGACTTTGTGATGTAGATGAGGGTTGATCCTGATTATTTGGGGGTTCACTTGAAGTTGCCGCTTGAACATCTATCTCTAAAGATATATCACATTGCGGTTGATCTCCTTGCTCCCCAGAAGGCACTGAAGGTGTGTCTGAGAATCCCATTAACTGATGAAATCGCTTAGCAGCACGCTTGGCTTCCTCCTCTTTTTTTTCGCGAAGATTCTTGTATGCAGCACCACTCAGTCTCTGTCGTTTGCTCATGTTTGCTAATTCAGTAGGGTATCTGCAAAATAAAACAACCATTAATTATTAACATCATCAAAGCTCAAAGAATGCAAAGCCTAACCTAAATAATATAGGGAAAGTCTGAAAAATAGGGCTGGCAACCTTTCCGATGTGAAAATTTAACGCAACTATTTGTGGAAATAGTGGCATTGAGGTGGCATATATAGCATTTAATGATGATTTTTCATCAAAACCATGGATATTTTGTACACAAATAACGCGCGACAATGATGAGATATAATTTTTTGGAGGGTTGCATTTTAAAACATAAAAACCCAAAATTTTGCATACTGCGCCCGCCTGACAGTAATTTTCGGCCCCTCGGGAAGTGCCGCTCGGGGCGGTCGCCCCTCTCGCCCCTCCCTTGATACGCCACTGGGCCGCCAAGCCTATCACAAGGCCCGACGCTCACCAAAAATGGAAAATACTCTGCGCGCAGCGCAGAGTAAAGCGGACACTCCACCAGGAGGTGGGCAACTGTAAGTGGAACGTTACAACTGGAACATCGGGGCACCCGATCCCCGGCCATCAAAAGCCATGGGTCAGGTGGGTGTGGCCAATACGGAGGCGGGCCAGAGCCACCTCCTTATGGCGCGACCGATGGAAGGAAGAGGCCCAACATCCCAATATGGGTTTAATCTTGCAGAGTTTGTTATTTGTAGCGCCATCCCAGCGACTCTGCCACCGGGAGCGCAAAAAATACGAAAACCAGGGATATAATCGAAAAGGGGAGGACACGGGTGAAACCTGTAGTCGGCACGCGGAACGGGCAGCTTGATCGGCAGCCTCATTTCCAGCTACGTTAACATGTGCAGGGACCCAGCAAAATACCACCTCCTTGCCACCAGAAGTGACAAGGATATGGCACAGTAACTGGATACGTCGGACCAGTGGGTGGACGGGGTCGAAACACTCCAAGCCATCCAGGGCACTGCGGGAATCCGAATAGATAACAAACGACCCATCCGGATGCTCCCGCACCACCTCCAGAGCGCTCAGAATGGCATAGAGCTCCGCCGTGAAAACGGAAGCCTCATCAGGGAGGCGGGTACATCGGGGAGCAAGGGCAGACGACTGGGGAACAGCCGCAGCCCCAACGCCCCCGCGACCTCGAGCCATCTGTGAAGACCGCAACACATGCAGAGTGACACGCTGTATGCTGAAGGAACAGAGACCGAAGCAAGGCAGAGTCAGAATCGGCCCTGCGAACGGGGCGCAACGCCCTACAGCATGTAACAGGGGTGCTCTCCCAAGGTGCAACACCCTCGAAAGAGACCGGTATGACGGATGGAGGAGGAGTGCCCATACCATCGAGGAGGGAGGTCACCGTGTCGGTGAAATACCAACCCCATCCCGGCAGAACGCCCTCTCAACCACCTGGAACAGAGGAGAGTTGGGAAGACGGAGAATCCGGAGATAGTGCTTGGCAATGAGGAACGACCTCCGATCCTCCAAGGGAGGGATGTCGCACTCAACCTGCAGACTATCAACCGGAGAGGAGCGGAAGGCGCCAGATGACATGCGCAGTCCTCTAGAGAGGACCGGGTCCAGTATCCGAAGGGCCGTACGGGAGGCGGAGCCATACACCACACTCCCATAGTCTAATTTTGATTGTACCAGGGACACGTACAAACGGAGGAGTGTCCGCCTATCCGCGCCCCATGTAGTATGAGACAAATGTCCCAGCAAATCCAGGGTACGTCTTGCAGTCTCGCGCAGCCTGCGAAGGTGGGGAACCCAGCTCAAACGGCTATCGAAGACCATACCCAGGAAACGTACTGATTGAACGAGGGCCAGAGGCTGACCCCGAGTGTAAGATTAAAGGCCGGGACGGCGCCGGAGCCCCGTCTCCTCGACGGAAGGAAGGCCACACACGAAGTCTTCGGGGAAGACAGCGTAAGGCCCACCGACGACGCCCAACGTTCAACCCGATTGACCGCGAGTTGGACTTGCCTCTCCACGAGGGGGGACTCGTCCCCGCGGCATAGACAGCCAGATCATCGGCGTAGATGGAACAACGCACCGAGGGCGGGAGGGCCCCCGGTAGCGCAGACATGACCAGATTGAAGCAGGAGACGCTCAAGACACACCCCTGAGGCACCCCTCCTCCTGAACATACAGGTCAGATAGGGCCGCCCCATTACGGACGCGGAAAGTGCGACGGCAGAGGAAGTTACGAATAAACGTGGGCAAAAAGCCCACGAAACCAAGAGACTTCAAACGGTCCATGACAACTCCCCGACGGGTCGTGTCATAGGCCTTTTGGACATCGAAAAAGACGGCCAGAACAAGATTCCGGCGGGAAAAGGCCTCCTGTACATCATGACCAAGGAAGAAGAGGGTCCAGAGTACCCCGAAACGACGAAAGCCATACTGGGTCGGGGGTATAACCCAAGCGACTCCAGTGTAAATGAAAGTCGGACGGCCACCATTTTCTCAAGGAGCTTGCATAAGCAGCTCGTCAGGCAATAGGCCGATAGCCCGCCACCTCCGCCGGATCCTTCCCCGGTTTAGGTATCGGGACCACAATCGCCTCCCTCCAACGGGAAGGGAACGACCCCTCAACCCACATCCGGTTGAAAAGATCCAGCAAGAAGTGCAGGCCATCGGGTGCAGATTCCATAAAGTCATAAGGAATGTCATCAGGGCCAGGGGCGGAAGAACGACGGGTTGCCAAGGCAGCCCGAAGTTCCCGCATCGTAAAGAGACGGTTATAGGGCTCGTTCCCAGGTGGGGGAACGTAACATCCGACAAAGGACGATCCGCAGCTGAAGGCGAACGAGAAACCGCAGCAAAAGCCCCGGCCAGCCGATCGGCCACAGCAGTAGGATCCGAAAGGAAGCCGTCCCCGTCCCGAAGGACAGGGCGACAGCAGGGACCGGCCCCCTCGATACTACGTACCTTCCGCCACACAACAGCAGAAGGGGTAGACGAGGAAATGCCAGACACAAAACGCCAAGAGGCCCGACGGGCCAACTTGAGAGTCCGGCGGGCGAAAGCCTTCGCCCGCCGCATCTCAATCAAGTGTCTGGGCCGGGTGCAGTGGAAGCGGCGCGTTGCCTTCTTCCTCTCACACACCGCCTGGTGACATGCTGGAGTCCACCACGGGACGCTACGCGTCCGCGGGCTACCGGAAGATCGAGAAATACAGTCCGCTACGCCCATCACCACCCGCTCGAAGAACTCCAGGCTCTCATCCACAGAACGGGCAATGACGGAACGAGCTCTGAAAGATGGTCAGTCAGCCCGCGCCAGGCACCACCTCGGTCGAGACGAGACACCCGGCTGCGGTCCGACCGGCTCAAGATAGACTGGATAATGATCACTGCCATAAGAGTCCCCCAACACCCTCCACGAAAAATCGAGTAAGGCATCGAGGGACACCAAGGAGAGATCAATACAGGTAGATGAACCCGTGGGTTCGTGGAATTAGGTAGGTTCGCTAGAATTGAGGCACGTGGAGGAAAGTTCCTCCATTAAGGAGAGCAACATACCAGCAACATTTGTCGACCGGACATCTCCCCAAGCCGGGTCGCGACTGTTAAAGTCCCCGAGGAGCAGAAACGGCAGAGGCAGTTGCAACACCAACTCGCGAACCGCGTCGCGAGAAGGAGGGTCATGGGGAGGAATGTAAATCGAGCAGGCAGTGTACTGGCGATCTAAAAAGAGCCGCACAGCCACAGCCTGCAAGGAAGTACGAAGAGGCACACCTCGCGAGGGTAACGAATGGTGAACATAAATCGCCGCACCCCGCCGGCGTGTGTGCTCATCCGGGGTGCAAGGGAAACCAACATAGCCAGAGAGACGAGGGAGCCCCCGGCAGCCAGGATAGTCTCCTGGAGACAAACGCAGGAAGGCCGCTCGCTCTCCAGCAGGGAGGCAAGGTTCTCCCAGTTAGCTAAAAGCCCCCTACAGTTCCAATGCAAAATGGAACTGTAAGGGGAAGCAGAATAAGAGCAGAGAAAACAGAGAAATAGCCACGGACCAAGCTGAGCAGCAAACTCAACGGTCCGTAACCAGGGACGGAATCGGCTTCCCCGACTCACCCCGAACGGGAGAGTAGGGGCCACAGGGGGCAAGCCCGGAGACGAGGATCCCGATTACGGAGGCCACAGACTCCGCAGCTGCTCACCCGTAGTAGAACGAGGTGGGAAAGTGGAACAGGGAGTTCAGAGGGGGGCTCCCTGAGGGGGGAGAGGAGACGACGAGACGGGCCCAGCCGAAACCCCGACTCCCCACCAGAGGTGGGGCAGGGAGAACCCGATGTTCGCGGGCTCGTCACACCAGACAAGTGCTGACGGGGGAGGAGGAAAGATCCACCACAGGTGAGAAAGGTAGATCCAGGAGAGAGACCCGACCACTCTCAGCAGGAGCCGAAGGGAGAGAGACTCCATGAAGAAGGGCCAGGCCCCTCTCGACCGGGTCCACCGTGGGAACCGAGTCAGTAGTTGAGGGTGTCATGGGGCAGTGTACCTCAACCGACACCCGGACATTAGTTGGGGCACCGGGAGGTGACGCCCTACCAGCCCTCCGTATAGTGGGGAGTCCCGAGCGGATTAGGAGCGGCGCGCCGCTTCCCCTCCGGTGAAGAAGGGGAAGCAGGGCGAGCAGTGGTCATGAACGGGTCTGGAGGACTCCGACCACGGTGACGCTTCCTCCTCCTTTTCGGGGCATCACCTTCTCCACCTGAGAGACGAGTAGGCAAGGATCCAGACCCCAAGGCCGGAGAGGGAGAAGGGGC
>JAJOZX010001010.1:655000-832500 GCA_023014485.1 Bathynomus jamesi
CCATTCCTTTAAACATAAGACAACAACTGTTGCAATGTCTACTCCTGTGCCAGACTCGATTTTGGGTACTGCAAGCAACTTTGATTTGCCTCCTCCTGACACCAACACTGCTAATCTTTCAACATTTTCATTTCCAGTTAAATCGATTAGCATTTTTCCATCCCACTGCACCGTTAAAGAACATTCAGGATTAAAGGATTCTTTTAAATCTTTTGCGATTTTCTCACGTACATCCATTCTCTTTCGACGAACTGTACTTCTGCTTATGGACAAGTCATCAAGATCATGATCTAATGCAGAGGCAATAGCTGATAGCACATATACGGCCTGTCTATGAGAAATATTCGATCTATCCAGTGCAACTGCAACGTCTCGTGTTACAAGTTCCTTCTTACTTGGTTTGCTAGGAACCTTCTTGCCTGCATTATTTTTTGATGCCGTGTTAGTTTTACACAACATTGTTTCATCCTATATATACTATTGAGCTAAAATGTGTCTGTGTGTCTGTCTGTCCGCTTTCTTCGGAACCGTGCACAGACTAAACGGCACATCGGAAAATTCTGAAACCACCACCAACTGATAGCCCATGAGCTGCCGATGTGCTCTGTCAAGTTTCCCGGTCCTATGTCACAATTACTGGGTCCGAAGGTCCCAGCACCGCGATAAAACTACAGAAAAGAACGCAGCCGTGAAAATCTTTAGCTTCACTGCTACATATACGGGTAGCAGTATATGTCACAGTGCTACCCGCCCGGGAGTAGTGGGGGAAGGGGGTGGGGTAATTGGGGGAGTGGGGGTGTGGATAAAGGGGAGAGGGGTGGGGGTAATGGGGGTAATGGCGTTTTTACTTTTGTGTGTGGGGGGTAATGGGGGTGTGGGGGTGTGGGGGGTGATGGGGAAGAGGGATGGGGGTAATGGCATTTTTTTTAATTTTGTAGCTGGATCACAGTGCTACCCGCCCGGAGGGCCAAGTTGTACAACGGTCGCGAGCGATAGCGAGTTACCGATTGTCTTCACTACTCATGCTCATTGTTTCATCTTCACTACTCATGCTACTTGATGAAGTCAATTTGGCAGACTTTGTTTCTTCCTCCTTTTTCTTACTTTCCCTACGTGTTAACCGTTCTTTAGCTGACTCTCTCTTCCTTTTACGATATTCTTTCTCTGATAATGCTTTGTCAACGTTAGCCATATATCCTTTTCTTCCCTTCTGTTTTTGAGCTTGGAGGAATTCTCTGTCTTCTTTAATCTTGATCATCTCGTGCGCTTTTTGGTGAGCAATATCAAACAGATCGTTTAAACTGTCCTGAAACAATCTTTCTTTCTCATGCTGAGTTTCGGAGCACCGGAATTTTAATTTTTGGAGCGTTCTATATTCCGTATATACGTTTTCAATCATTGGTATAACATTATAATCAGCTCTTGTTGGGATTCTAGCTTGTTCCCAAAATTCAACTACCTCTATGTAAACTGCTTTTGAAGCTTCTCTTAGAGTTTTCTTTTCCTTAAGTAAATAAAAAAGACGACGGAGCACATCACCTTTGGAAGGAAGTTTTCTCCAGCATATCATTTCAATTGGTTGTCCAATGAGCCATATTTCGGTATTTCTGCGAGTTTTCATTGAGGAACTTCCCAGTTCTAATATGATTATTCACTATTTCAACACTGCAAACGAACTGCAATACACTGCAAACAATACACTGCAAATGACTACAAACAATACATTGCAAACGACTGCAAACAATACACTGTAAACGACAGGTTGGCAAAAGACTCAGGTTTGTGAATAAAAAATACGATTGTTATAGGAATGCCCTTTCAACACGTTTACGCAAGATGAGCACTTAATGGGAAAAGTGACGAAATCTATTTCATGGAAAAACGTGAATACAAGTATCAACAGAACAGATGCGATTCTTGCCTCAACGTGTTCAGTACCGCTCATACAAGATGTGCTTCGAAATATTTAACCAAAATAAGCATACAAAAATCTATATTATGCAAAAAAATGATATATATCGAAATATTTTTCGTAAAGACAAAATAAATGTATATTATGGGGAAGAAGCAAAAAAGGTTTTTAAAAACATCTAAATTCAAATACGATGTGGCACTACTTAGAATTTTTTTATCTTATTAAAATTTTATATTTAGAGTTTTTTCAACATAGGTAACAATTTTAGGGGGTAAGACCTACGAATTTTCAAAATTTATTGTTTTGGACCACCCTAAATATATATATATATATATACTTTATGTATCTCCTCGTTAACCTCGTTGATGTTCCATGTGATGGTCTTTCTTCACACGAAGGTCGAGCTGGTGTTCCATCCCCTAGGCCTGACTTGGTTGAAGAGCGAGTTGGTTTCTTGCTTTATTTTCGTTATCTGATTTTGTGTTTCGAATTTCACATCATCGGTCATTATTACCCAGATCGTGCGCTTTCATGCTTCTCTGATTTTCCACGTCTATCTGGGGTATAATATGCAGTCTGTTTAAGTTCCTCATTTCTACCATATCTCCAGAGCTGAAATTTCTCGATGTTAAATGTCACGTTTTTGTCTTCTGACCATTTGTATATTTTATTCGTATCCCCCTGCAAGCCCTCCACTTCATTTACATCGCTTGATTTTTCTGCTGATCTTTGTATCGTCTGCAAAGGATGTTACTATACTGCTGGTGTTTACTTCACTGTCTATATCTGTTAGCATGATAATGAATAGGAGTGGGTCGCAGTACTGTACCTTGTGGTACTGAGCTACGTACTCCGATTCTGATGATGATATACTGTACCTTGAATTTTGACGACCCGTAGACGTTCTCTGAGGACGCTGTAGATCCATTTTCTTACTTTGCCTGATATTCCCATATATTTCATTTTATGTGCTATTATACCATGAACACATTTGTCGAAAGCTTTAGCAAAATCCGTGTATATGACATCGTAGTTGTCATTGCCTTCCAATGCATCTAGGATATTGATATAGTGCTCTATTAGTTGTGATAGGCATGATCTACCTGTTCGGAATCCGTGCTGATTTTCGGTGAATCTTTCCAGTGTCTCCAAGAAAGCGAAGATTTCAATGTTTGCTCTTTTCAAGATGCTCGATATTTCCCAAGTGTCTATGGATGTTCTTCATATACAGTACCAAGGTGTAGCTATTTCATATTTACAATTTTTAATCAATAATGCGTTCCAATTGTCTGGACTTGCAGCTGAATGCGATTTCATTTGCCTTATAGCTCTCGCTACATCTTCTGGGGTAAAATCAAATCCTGTTATACACTCTCCTTGCAATTTCTCTTCAAAGAATGCATCTATGTCGGGTATCGCTTTGTCGCTTTTTGGGTACTGAAAACTGATACATACTGGGCTCTCATTGTTTCAGATATTTCTTTTAGATCGTCATTTAGTTCATTATTTCTCTTCCTAAAGATCCCGATGGCTTCGCATGTTTTTGTTTCCCTTTTCGCATAGAAGTAATTTGGATTTTTCCTTTATTACTTATATATATATACTAGTACAGTTCCCGCCGCTTCGCTGACGGTTAGACAGGCTAAGCTACAAAAAAAGAACCCAGCCGTTAAAATTTTGAGCTTCACATTGTGTCAACATTTCTGAATCTGGTATCTCCCAAAACCTCCTCACCCCCATTCATACAACTTGGGGGCTAACCCCCTCCCCCATTACCCCCACCCCTCCCCATTACCCCCACCCCCACCCTTCCCCCATTGCTAAACTACAGAAAAGAACACAGTCATGAAAATCTTGAGCTTCACATTGCCGCCCGTAATACAATTTCTGAATTTTTTTTACAATTTCTGAATTTTTTTCTCACAATTTTTTCTTACAATTTCTGAAAGTGTGACGGACAGACGGACAGACAGACAGACGGACAGCTCTCTTATTATAATACTAGTGTACCCGTGCCGTCAAGAATGACGGCAAAAAAAAAATGAACCACGAAAATGGAGACTGCTGCAGAAATAAGAAGACGATTGGCAAGAGAACGACAACGTAGGAGAAGAGCAAGCTTATTCTAAAAATTTATTATTCCAAAAGCTTTTAATTTATTTGGAATCCTATCAGTTTAATTAACACGTATCATAGTTGATACAAAACCTGTAAAAAATTTTCAAAATGTTATGAATAAAGTGTATGCTTATAGATATAACATAGCAGCTCAAACAATCTGTATAAAAATGTGAACCTTATCATAAAAATGTGAACCTAGTACAGTTCCCGCCGCTTCGCTGACGGTTAGACAGGCTAAACTACAAAAAAAGAACCCAGCCGTGAAAATTTTGAGCTTCACATTGTGTCAACATTTCTGAATCTGGTATCTCCCAAAACCTCCTCACCCCCATTCATACAACTTGGGGGCTAACACCCTCCCCCATTACCCCCACCCCTCCCCATTATCACACCCATCCCCGATTACCCCCACCTCCACCCTTCCCCCATTGCTAAACTACAGAAAAGAACACAGTCATGAAAATATTGAGCTTCACATTTCCGCCCGTAATACAATTTCTGAATTTTTTTTTCTCACAATTTCCGCGGATGCGGATGCGGATGAGGATGTTTGATTTCAACATCCGCGGATGCGGATGCGGATGCGGATGTCTACATTTTCGTTATTTTTTAGGATATATTCCAGATTTGTTGTGTTTAACGTATATAATAAGTTATTATATAGAGAGAGCTGTAGCTATAATGTAGTATAATTGATTAATTGTACAATAATTGCTGTACTTTTCCCTGAACATATAAAATAATAGCAAGCATCTAACTAATATAGAAATCAATTAGTGAATTCGTCTGCAAATAAATTCGTTATATTTGTTGAGTTTCAGCCACAATTAGAAACCATAATTGTGTTACCCGACCTCTTTCCCCAACCTCCACCCTTATAGAAAGAGATCTTTAATTAGCTTGATAACTATTTATATTAAGTTTAAAGTTTTATTAGGCATATTTATAAATGAGTAATTAAAATAAAGTAAACTAAGATGTTCATCGTTTAATATTCAAACTTAATTATAGGAAGGTTATGCTTAAGGAACATTAATTTTTCTGCCTTTTCTGCTGCCAGTCTGTTTCTCTTTTCATCATATATTAATCCAGCACTCACTGCTAAATAATCTCTCGCTTGGTACGCTTGTTGGAGGACGTGCTAAATGTTTCCTTGCAAGTTTACTCAAGTATGGATAGATATTCTGCGCATTTTTCCACCAACTAATAGGATTGTCACATGCAGCCAGGCGTTTTTCTTGGTGATAGCTCTCGATCATTTTTACTACATCTTTTGACATCGCGTAGGTCTCGTCATCGCTGCTTGACTCAAGAAACTGAGAGAGAGATTCTGTGATAGATTTGCTCGTTGAAGGTGTTGGTTCTGTCACTGAAACTTTTATTCTTTTGGTGGGTGGCGAAGCGACAGATTCAAGAGATTGAAGCTCTTCAACTGCTTTGCCAAGTGATGATTTAACTCGTTCTAATGTACTAGGTGAAAATAACTTAGCTTTGTAACGTGGATCTAAGTAGGTTGCAAGAGAGTAACTTCATACAAGAACAGCCTCTCGTCTTATCGCTTGCATCACTTTTGCGCACAATGAACTAGTTCTATTATTATAGTAGAATTTGATAATTTCCGCTTATTAATGACGTTTTATCTCAACGGTCCACATCCGCACGACATCCGCAGTCCAAAGTGCGGATGCAGATGAGGATGCGGATGCGAGAAAATGTGCGGATGTTCCGCGGATGCGGATGCGGATGCGGATGTGACCTACATCACTAATATATATATATATTAGGGTGATTCAAATATGGGGGTAAAAAAAAAATTTTATATTTTAATGTGTTCAACCCTTTAAATGGTTCATTTCAGCATAAAAATAACTATCCTAAAATATTTTAGCAAATTTTTAATTTTTAAGGGTTGCTACCAGCAATTAAAAATTGCCAGAACGACTCAAATTGTCAAATTTTTCCACACCACCAAGGAGGTACAGTACAAGGCGCATTGCTTTTTTTTAATGTGGAAAGCTCCCCCGTAGGTCCTACCATAACCACAAGCATGCATAATTAAACTAGCATGATATTTGAGACATTAGCTGTCCTTACTTCATCAATGTTTCTTTTTTCTATCAGGGTAAACAGCCCTGTAGTAAGAATTGTTTTTGATCTTCGTCATGTGTTAGTATTTTATTATATTCATCCATTAATTTTACTCCTCTTTCCGCTATATCATTCACGACTTTCCACTGTTTGATAGATTTCTTAGCGGAGTTAAACTCTTCATCATTATGCCATTCTTTAGCATCTTTGAGTAAAAATTTTGAACTAAATTTTGTTATTGTAAAGAATCTTTGAGTATTTCATGTGACAAAATCTTCTAATTTCTTCGTTAGAATAAGTGCAGGATCTAGAAAAGCCCGTTTTGCAGGAAGAGTTTCTTTTGTATTTTGCAAGGCCTTTACCATTTTGTTTTTTGTTTCAGTAGGCACTTCATCATCATAAAAGGCCAACGCAACCAGTTCTTCTGATAGGTACCAGAGGTGACCTAACAGTTTTTTAATAGCAACAAATGCAATTGTCATATATTTGTTTGTAGACTACAAGATTCTGTAATAATTCCAGATCAAGACGAGGAGCGCAAGATGGAACAGGAGCTGTAAACCATGCCTTTACATATAACCGAGTAGCAAATAGACAGATGTCTTTTAGTCCTTTTTTGTCTTTTACTGAAATTTTGAACTGAGATTTGAACAAAAAATGTTAATGAATATGTAATTTTGGCCATCCACCTAGCCCGATGAAGTCCCGCTGGATGTTTAAATTTGATTCCACCTTTTGGTTCACCTCCCAAAAAAATAATTGTTAACTGCAATAGTTCTAGGTAATCGTCTCTTGGTTGGAATGTGTCTAGTTGATTTGCTGCAAATATAATTATGTCATCTTTGATGTCATGAATATTTTCATAGATATCTGGACCTGATAATACTGTTTCGTAGTCCTCCTTATTAATGCTTGACCATATTTCTCTGAACTTCTTAAAAAAATCTATATCTGGGCCAGAAGATGGTGATAAAGACTTTGAAACAACAGCTTCCAGCATAATTTCAAATATGTGGTGTCGACATGCCAGCCACAATAAATCGTTGTCGAATTTTTATTCTAGAAGAATAGCTGCACCATTTCTAGGACCAGTATTGGCTGTCGTTGTATCGAAACACACGCATTTTATTTGTTCGCAGATGCCCCATTCAAGCGATGTCTGATTGTTGGCATTAAAACTAGAGACGCATTTCTGTCACTCAATTTTGCAACATCAAGACTTCCTAATAATTTATCATCAAACAATTTTCTACGTTTGCCTACCTTACTTTTCCATGTTGAAGGTTGTGCAGCACAGAAACCAGATTCATCACTTTTACTCTCCTCTGATTCTGATTCTGATGATGTACTGGTGAGTATGACAGCCTCTTCATTCTTCTTTCTTTTGATCTCTTCTTCTGCTTTCCTCTTTTCATAATGTTGCTTTTCTGCTGCTCTTTGCTCTTTTTTAGCAACAGCCTTATCAATGGTACCCATTTTTCCATGATGTCCTTTCTCACGTTGCATTTTCAAGAATTTCTTATCTTCTATTTTTATAAGCTGCATAGTATTCTCATGAGCAATGTCAAATAAGTTTTCCAGTTTATCTTTCCATTTTTCTTCTTTATTATTTAAATTTTGTGATCTTTTCAATTTGTTTGCTTTGTTTTTCTTAAGCAGCTGCCATTCCTTCAGTATTCCTTGAATTTTATCTACTACATGTACTCTGTTTTGCTGGTATTCCTCTTTTTTCCAAACTGCTAGCACATCATCCACAGTAGAGTAGCATGATTCTCTAATGCCTCGCTTTTTAATATTTCTGTAGTGCATGAAGAGGGCCATCATTTCCTTCTCTGATGGTAATACGAATGTTTTAGTACTGCAGAGGGCTGCCCAATTAGCCATACTTCAGTTTCTTTTCTCGTAGAACTCCCAACTGAGCAACTAGGTGATGGTGAGTTAGGCCTAGCTTCCATAATCGATTAATTGGTATCAAAATTACGAGTTCCAAACAACAATTAAAAGCAAGCTAGTATATAAACCATTAATTAAAAATTCTGAAATATAAACAATTAAACATAAAATCATAAGTTGTAAAAACAAACAAATTGAAAAAAAGGGAAACTTTGACGCCTGGTAGCACATAGTAAATTTTATTTAAAATTCACCAAATTTGGCATACACTACTTTTTTGTCATAGGGAACAAAAATACAGGTTGAACAATTAAAAAAAACTTTGATTTTTTTGAATCACCCTAAATATATATATATGAAATTTATCTCACGAAAGTAACACGTGAATAATGTTTATGATGAAACGAACCACGAAGAAAAAGGAAACACCGAATGGTGTTCAAGCGCTTTCGTCTAATGCAGTGGTTCCCAAACTGTGTTCCGCGGAGGCTTAACAAGGGTTCCGTGACACGTTTTCTAATCAGTCTAATCAGGTCTTAATATTAAGTTCTAATTAAGGTCCTAATATTTATACATAAATTTACCTTGTGGCTTTTTGTTAAATAATATTTTATATTCTTATTCTGACTTGAAATGGCCCCATCGTGGATTTGGGATCACTAAATATTTTTCGCTAAAATTAAAATCTGCTAAGTATATGTAAATAAATTTTCGCTAATCGGCTACTGCAAAAGTGTAATTTGGCAGATTTTAATTTTAACGATTTTATAAAAGACTGGTTCTATTAGTACTGTTTTAAAATAAATATCATATAAATTCTGTCATAGTATTTAAAATTTGTCATATTATTTATGACAAATTTTAATATTTACATTTTACTCATGAGAATTGAATTGTAATTAATTTTGAGCAATATGTTTTCGCTAAAATTAAAATTTTCTAAGTTGCCAGTTGATTTGATGTGCACTTGTTTCGTAATTAATTGTGAACCAATCAGTATAACTATAGCCGTTGGCGTGGTGCACTGTCAAGTTAATTTGTGATGGGCTTTATTTACTTAAGTGTTTTCAGTATAAAAATTTGTATTGTGTTCATCACTAAAATCTGTAAGTTTTGTTGCTCAATAAATATTTTACAGCTCTAAGTCTAATACATATATATATACACACACACACACACACACACACACACACACATATATATATATATATATATATATATATATATATATATATATACACCGCGTAGCCTCGTAGCAGTTCCGTGTATTGGTCTGTCTTTACACACAGACAATGTTGGGGGACCTTGCCTGTAGGCCTGGTGAATGAGCGAATTGTTCTCCTGTACTCTCTGCCACACATATCCAGGTACACCGGGTTCATCTGTTACCGTACTGGGCCAAGCATCTAGTCTTCTTTTGAGGATTTTAGCTTTCTGCCTGCTGTGGCTCTCCTGAGATTGTTTGGAAGCTGGTTAAAAAGTCTTGGATCCTTGACAATCAATCCTTCAGTGTTGAATAGATCTAATGCCTCTCCCTTAATTTGTGAACGCTACACTATATATATATATATATATATATATATATATATATATATATATGACTGAGAAGCACAATCCTAAGGAATGGAGTCTTTTTATCAATTCATCAAAGTTGAGTTGAAAGCTGTACTCTCGTACAACGGTAATATTTATTCTTTGGCTTCGTCTGCACATAAAATTCATATGAATAAAACATGTAACAGTAACAGTGGCGTACTAAGGGGGTGCGAGGGGGGCGGTCCGCCCCGGGTGACAGCCAGGAGGGGGGTGCCATCGGGAGAGTTGAAGTACCAGTACAAGTTTTCAAACCAAATGAAAAATTCGCCAAAGAAAAAAAAAAAATGTTCAAACTATTACAACAGCTTAATGTTAATTTCCACTATAAAATACATTTTTATTTTTATTGGCAATACAAAATTTACAAACGAAAAATTAAATATTTGATAAAAATTACATCGAAAGGCGAACGTTTGTTGACGTTTTAGTCATCAGTTTGTTGAGCATAGCCAGCTGGCTTCAACTGACATTCCAAGTCCTGTTCACTTGACACTGTGACTCCACATACATGAGGTATGTTTCATTAAATAATTATGATAAAGCATAAAGTGCTGGTGATTATAACAATATCATGGTACTATACCAGTGTCCAGTAATTTTTGACAATGTGGTATCACAGTGATGTTTAAGTGTTTATAAATGCATCGTCGTGATGTTATAATACCCGGTAAATACATCGTCGTGATGTCGTGATTTTTTATACTTCTTTATTTACTGAATATACTGTTAATTTTCATTTTGTCACTGGTCTAGTTATTTGTGAGTAATGCTCATAGTTTTCAGCTTTTTTAGGAGTCGTGTTTGCACTTAACCCCAGTAGTATGCCAGCAAAGTGGGAGAGTGCAGAGCAATTGCATAATGTTGCAAGAGTGCCACCCCACCCCCTTGGTGCCAACCCCCACCCCCTTTGTTGCAAGGCACCCCACCCCCTTGGTACCAACCCCACCCCCTTTGTTGCCAACCCCAAAATGGGATTGCAAGGGGTATACAACTTGGAGTTATCCCCCAAGCTGAACCCCCCAAAGGGGCATACCTAACCTAAGGGGAAACCTCGTTGGGGGAGAAGTTGGGATGGCCTCACCCCCCAAAGGGGCATACCTAACCTAAGAGAGAGAGAGAGAGAGAGAGAGAGAGAGAACCCAGAGGAAGGGTGTTCGCTTGGCTACTGCCAAGCTCATATAAGTCCTTCAGCCACCCCGCCGTTCTCTTATAGGCCCCTAATCAGCCAGTTGGCTGAGTTGCCAGATACCAATATCTGTTTAATTAATCCTTATATTCATCAGCTAGTTGGCTGAGTTGCCAGATAGCATTAATTATTTATTTAAACCATATATTAATGTTGGCTTAGAAGGCTGAGTTGCCAGATAGCAATATTTTTTAAATTATTCCATATATTCTTCCGTCATCTGGTTTAGAAGGCTGAGTTGCCAGATAGCATTAATTATTTAATTAATCCTTATATTAATGTTGGCTTAGAAGGCTGAGTTGCCAAATTCGTTATTTATTTATTTAAAACATATATTAATGTTGGCTTAGAAGGTTGAGTTGCCAGATAGCATTAATTATTTATTTATTCCTTATATTCATCCGTCAGTTGGCTTAGAAGATTGAGTTGCCAGATAGCATTAATTATTTATTTATTCCTTATATTCATCCGTCAGTTGGATTAAAAAGTTGAGCTGTCAGCTTCGCTACTTATTTATTAAATTATTCCATATATTCATCCATTAGCTGGCTTAGAAGACCGATTTGACAAATAGCAATTAATTATTTATTCTGAAATCCGTTTTAGAAGCAAATGATATAATTGTGTTCAAGGAATAAATAAAACACCAATACAACATTCTGTTTATTTTAACTGAATTAATGGATATACAATGGCACATATATATGGTGAAATAATAGAATGGAAAATATATAATCATACAAAGCATAGTATTATCAAAATATTAGTACAGGAAAAATACATAGTTGTATTAAATATATTGGAAATATACAAAACAGTACAATCAATATATTAGTACAGGAAAAATATTCATATATATTAAATTATATTGAAAATATACAAAACGTATAATCATATTAGTACAGGAAAAATATATATTGTCTTTAAGTTCTACGGTGCAAAACGCTAAACTCGCATCTGATAGTCTACATCCACATCGACATTACTTTGTACGACGTGGTAAAACCGTCCAAGCATCACTTCACCGTTTAACTGACACGAAGGTCTATAAATGGCTTTCATACACGAAATAGAAAATGAAATTAATACATTTTCACAGATACTATTTATTTATTTTTTGACTGACATAGACATTGGATATAAGGCTATTTATACTACTACTACTACTACTACTACTAATAATAATAATAATAATAATAATAATAATTGCATTATTTTGCATAAATTAATATGTATGTACAAGAACACATAAAGTAATAATGTAGAGACAAGGGTTGTTTAACCTGCTTCGCAACATTTAAGGTCATATGACAGAGGGAACCTACAGCTTTACGTGAGATCCGAACCACTGATCGGTGCACAATCTGGATCCAGATGACTGTCTCCCATCTAAATACTGTACTGCTCAGACCCAGTGTCGCTTAAATGCGCTGATCAACGAGAAGTGGTATTACGACACTGGGCACGACGTAGCTCACACAGTCGTGTGCGTGTGTATATATATATATATATATATATATATATATATATACACACACATTGCATTAAAACTTTAATTACTGAAAATAAAAGGAAAAGCATGCTTGACAAACAAACTTTTCATATCATTTACAAAACTGTTCTCTTTATTTTAGTTTTTTACACAAACATCAAAAAATAATTATTTACGAAATTAGTTTAGGTCACACTATATATATATATATATATATATATATATATATTTAGGGTGTCCCGTTTTGGACGAATCTCAAAGTTATTAATATCCAGCCCTCTCATATCGTGACAAATGATGATTTAAGTATGCTAACCAATTTTAGACCGAAATAAAAAAATTTGACCCCCGAGCACTCGATTCGAAATTTAGGGTCAAATTTTTTTTTAAATTTGAGTTTTTTCGATTTTATGCCTATAAATTCAATTTTAGACACTTATAAATGGTTTCATCCGATGCATATTAAAAAACGAATCATTTGATACCAAATTTATATAGGTTTGGCTTAAAAATTTTGTTTTTATTTACTTTTTTCTTATTTTTTTTCAGGATTTTTGCTAGTCAACTAGTTACCTAATGATTAACTATGGCTTCGAATGAACGAAAGTTAAGAAAAGATAAAGAACGTGATGATTCTGTTCTTGGAGATCTCCTTCCTCATTTGGAACCACACAGAGGGGCACTTTTTCCCTCAAATGGAGATGTTCTTCGTCACTTTTTAAGTCTAAAAAGAAACTCCATGAGGAATAACTCAGTAGAGGAGACAATAAAAGTAGTTTTGGAAAAAGTTAAACGTTTTCGGATCCTGGCCAGTATACCTTCTAAAGATGTTGGGCGTCATCCGAGACCTAAACAGTTATTAAAGGACTTAATTAAAAAGAGAGATACTATTGCACGAATTTCAGAACGTCCTAATTATAACAATAAACTTCAGGAATTTAACGAGGTTTTAAAAAAACTTTTTGACATCAGCTCTCAGAACGCTGAAGAAATTATAATGAAAGATCCACTAAGAAGTAATGAAACGAAAATTTGGGATGTTAAATTTCTGGAAGATCAGAGAGGAGAAAGGGAAATGTGCTTAGGAGGTCTGGATAAAATATATGAAAAGAAGACTAAAGCTAAAGCTGAAAGAATCCAAGAAATAAAAAACCGTGAACTAAAAGAATCACAAAGGAAAGCAATGCCTGGAAATATCTAAAATGAATTGGTCTATCAAGAAAATTCGTCTTCAGAAATCGGAGCAAGATGATCCAGAATTTAAACTTTCGAGTGCGAAAAAAGGTCCTAAGCGTCAAAATATTATGAAGTCTTCTAAAGTTAGCAATATAGCTGACAGATTAAACTTGTCATTAAATCAAAGAACAGCTTTTGCTGCTACTGTACTTTCTGCCTGTGATATAGATTTAGAAACAGTCAGCCTGTCCAGAACAACTTCTTGGAATGCAGGAAAGAAAACTAGGGAGAACACATCTAAGAAAGTGAAAATCGATTTTGAGCCTCCAAATTTCTCTTCGCTCCATTGGGATTCTGAAATAGTTACAGAATTGAGAGGTGAAAAGAAAGAACGGTTGGCTATTTTAGTTTCGGGAATGCCAAGTGCGAAGGAAGGCAAAATTTTAGCGGTTCCAGTTATCCCTGATGCTACTGGATTTTCTCAAGCCCAAGCCACTTTTGAAGCTGCTATGGATTGGAACCTTGAAGGAAGAGTGGTTTCGTTGGTTTTCGATACAACCGCATCGAATTCCGGTTGGATCAATGGTGCCTACAAAAGACTAGAAGACTTATTAGGACAGAGGATACTCTGGTGCGCATGCAGGCATTATATATTTGAAAGAGTTTTGAATGATGTTTTTAAAGTAATATTTGGCAAATCAATATCACCTGATCATGAAATTTTTCAAAAATTTAGACAAACTGTATGGAAGGATTTAGATACGAGCAAGAAACATAAAACATTGAAAACAACAAACAGATACCTAAAGAATAAAATTGAAGATATAACAAAATATCTTTATGAAATCCTGCAAAATGAAGATAGCAATGTATTACTTAACGGGGATTATAAAGAAAGTGTTGAGTTATGCCTACAGATTTTGAATCAAACTCCACCAAAAGGAATTCGTTGGCTTCATCCTGGAGCCTCGCATCGTGCTAGATGGATGGCTACAATCATGTATTGTATAAAAATGTTTGCTTTTAGTGATGAAGCAGGTTACACTGAAAATATGGTGAATAAGCTGGAAAGAGTATGCAAATTTATAGTAATGATATATATCAAAGTTTGGGTGTCATCTACAAAAGGACTTGAAGCACCTGAAAATGACCTGCAGTTATATCACGACTTGCAAGCATACAAGAAAATCGATGAAGAAGTAGCAAACCAGGCTATTAAGGCCCTTGATCGCCACCTCTGGTATGTTACTGAAGAAATGGTACCGCTTTCTTTATTTTCGGAAAATTTAAGTGGTGAATTGAAGACCAAAATTGCTAAATCAATATCGAAATTTGAGAAGCGAGGATTTTCTAACCGACGAGGACCACCAACATTTTCTACACTTAACCCTTCCACGAGACTTCCGGATCTAGCTGGGCCAAACTCATGGCTCTTCTTGAATTTATTCAATTATTCTGGTAACTGGTTTAGAAAATCTGCAAACGAATGGAAAGATGATGAAGATTTCAAAAGAATGAGTAATTTTGTACACTATATGAAAGTAGTAAATGACACGGCCGAACGAGGTGTTAAATTAATAGAAGATTATGCTAATTCGATCACTAGAGATGTAAAACAAAAACAATATCTGCTACAGGTGGTTGAAGACAATAGACAAAAAGTGCCTGATTTCAAGAAAAAAACATTAACCAAGTATGTCAGAGATTAGGCCGCGCATTCGAAAATTCGAAAATAAATTCTTAGTTCTTTATTTTAAAAGGAAGATTTTAGGTTTATAGAGTTTAGTACTCTTTTTTCATTGCACTTGTTTTATTTTTTTTTCATCTTGTTTTAATTTTATAATTGTGTAATGTCTTTGTATCGAAATTTGATCTTTACTTTCTGTAAGGAATCAAAAATGTTGTCCTAGTTGAAGTTTTAGTCATTTTTTATGAAAAGAAAGTTTTTTTTTTTTTTTTATGTAGAGGAAGCTTTTGTTTTTCTAGTCCATAAAAGAGGGATATTTTTATTATTTTTACCATTTTTGTTTGATAATTAAATGGAAAACGATTTTTTTTCTTTTATTTGCCTTATTTATTTAATAAACTTGAAAGCAACAAGAGAAATACTCTAAAAATTTTAATAAAATGCCTTAAAAATATTTAAAAAATCATATAAACACAATTTATAAGCCAAACCTATATAAATTTGGTATCAAATGATTCATTTTTTTAATACGCATCAGAGGGAACCATTTATAAGTGTCTAAAATTGAAATTATAAGCATAAATCGAAAAAACTAAAATTTAGAAAAAAATTTGACCCTTAAATTTTTGAATCGAGTGCTCGGGGGTCAAATGTTTTGATTTAGGTCTAAAAATTGGTTAGCATACTTAAATCATCATTTGTCACAATATGAGAGGGCTGGACATTAATAATTTTGAGATTCGTCCAAAACGGGACACCCTAATATATATATATATATATGATCGGGGTTGTTTAACCTCCTTCGCAACATCTAAGGTCATATGACGGAGGGGACCTACAGCTTTACGCGGGATCCGAACCACGGGTCGCAACATAATCTGGACGCGGAGGACGGTCTCCCATCCAACTACTACCCAGACCCAATGTCGCTTAACTTCGCTGATCAACGGGAAGCGATATATATATATATATATATATACACAGAGAGACAGAAAAGGAAGTAGAAGTAATCATATGCAGTACGTAAGTAACGTGTACAATATGCAAAAATAATCATCAGACAATGTGTGTATGACTAAATTGAGACCTGTTGGCTGGCCTATATTTTCCAATCAATAGTGCAATTCGATGCAATGAGTCTATGGTTCAAAATTGCATTATTGTTTAAAACTATTATCGAATTTGATCTCAGATTTAAATTGAGGCAAACTGGATCGACGTTCAGCCCCAAATCCAAAATCCTGTTAAGACGACCATTGCAAATTTCCAGAATTTCTACATTTTGGAAATGCGGACTGTTTTAGAGTTCCTGAAAGGCGTGTGGTACAGTATATAGAAACTGAAAATTATTATTATTAGTATTATTATTAGTATTATTATTTATTTATCTCCTTTCAGTCTTAGTTCTGTTTTTACTTTTAATTAATACTAATTTTATTGCGGAAATTATTTTTTTTTTATTCTGACGTAAAATATTTCACTTTCAATTTGTAATTTATTTTGGTTGTACAATTATTTAATTTTTTAAAATGTGGATTCATAATTTCAAACTTGAATTTATGAAGTCTGGAATTAAATAAACGATAAATAGTTTAATAGTTTGAAGTGAAATATTTTGCATCAAATTGAACAGCATAGTACTACATACAGGAAATAAACACTCAAAGTCTAAAGGAAACAATTATTTATTTTATTTCAGTTTAGTTAAAGCTTTAATCTTTTTAATGAGATGTATGTTTCTTGGTTTAAAAATACAAATATTTTCAATAAATATAATTTAAAAATTTGTTTAAATTATCAAAAATAACTCGCGGAACACTAAAACACTTCTCACGGTATACAAGTGTTCCGCGGAACACAATTTGGGAACCCCTGCTCTAAGGTAACAAAGTATATATATATATATATATATACACACACAAGTGTTTCATTACTCTCAAATTTTAGGCCTATACGATTGGGTTTCAAAAGCTTACTATCGCTATTATATCACACATTGCTCTTCTGAACACTCCAACTGCATGTCTCCTTCTTTATGAAACGCATGCAGTACCAATCTTTCTACACATTCTCATTCTTTTTCTGTCCAACTCTCTAACTTACGGAATATTGATATTTTGAATCTTTCATCTAATCAGCCGATCAACTCTGGAACATTCTTCCTCAATCCTTCCTATCGCCTGTCTATGACCTCCAATCTTTCAAACGCCGAGTATATAGACATCTCGAAAATCCTAGACCTTGATTTTGGGTACCAACTTCTTCCTCAATGGGGGAGCTTTTCTGGGGACATTCGCCCCTGGTTCCTACCTGTAAAGCACAATGCGCGATTGTGGTCGCTTCAGGCATAATGACGAGAAAATGTGAACGATGCATCCATATAAAAGGTTGGAAAATACTATATTTCGTGCTTCCGCTGAGTGGTATCGCGTAAATTTTGAATGGGCCTGTTTCTATAACCAAGGAATATAACCGCACATACTTATATATACATTTCTCATAATTATGCTTTTAATTTATTTTATATCAATGTAAACCCCGTTATTTCTCTCCCTCTCTCTCTTAATATTGGTTTTAAATTGACAATGACGGAATGAAAAAAATAGTTACGGTAAAAATCATGTCAAACGGGTTGATTCACTTCTCTTAACATTTTTATATATTTGTTATGAATTTATATATATATATATATATATAATATATGGAATAAATAATTAACCAATATATACATTTAGCAGCGTCCCTATATCTGCATCGGAAAAAAGTTCATCTAAAAAATCCAGAGCGCCCTATGTTTTCCAGGGTAGTTCAACTAAATAATTGTTATCTTTGTATTCAATTGTGTTTTCAAAATTTTCTGTCATTAACTGGTCTTCATCTGAGTGAATATTATCATAAATACCTACAAATTCAAGCAGCCATAAGTGTTTGTAAACCTTAATCTAAAATGTCATCTGTAACAGTTTAATTAATATATTCTGTGCTGATAGTATTGTTTAATTTGTTTGTATTTTATAAGATTCACTCGTCAAAAGGCACAGAATTTATAATGTGGAGTATATTGTTTACCAGTTGCTATATATATTAAAGTTTTGCAAAGTGGGAGTCTTAGTACTATGGTTAAACCCCAAATTTAAGCCTGACTTTAGTTGTTCTAGATTTTGGACTTTAGTTCTTTGAATTTTAAAATTAGTCTTAAGTTGTTTTAGGGACTGAGTTTTTGGTGTGTCTGAGGTATTAACTGTGGTCTGAGACTGTGGATGAAACTTTGCTTGTTTTGTAAATTGACAGTACTGTAGAAAATTCAGATCTTTGTTCATCGAACGTTGGATAAATATCTACAGTCTTACGTTAGAAAAGGTAGGCCCAAAGCTGAAAGAGGGCTGTTGTTAACATCCCGTAAATCCGAGGCCTACTCTTATACGAGATAGACTCGCTATAGGTGCTTTGGTAACTCCAAAATAATACAACTCTTCCACGTATGCTGATTGGCCTAACCTAGGCTGGCTTAAGAATAAGCTGGCTATCACTATCAATTCTGTAATCATAATAACCTGATTAAAGTCCTGATTATTATTTCACTGATTTATGTGTGTAATTTTGATAAAGTTGTTGGGGGTCAACCCTTTACTGAAAACAGTTATTCAGTTTGTGCTGTAGCCTGCAGGTCTAAGCTTAATTAAAAGAAAGGGTTCTTTTGCATTATCCTCCCAACACTAATTTTTTTATATAATGTTGGTTTGGTTTTGGTTATGGTACTTTATTTTCCTTCCATTATAAAAAAAATTAGTGTTGGGATTAGGTTAGGTTAGGTTTGGTTAGGTTAGGTTAAAAACAGCCCGCCGCAGGCGTTAGCCGTAGTTAGTCGGCTTCAAGTTAGGTTAGGTTAGGTTAGCCTTTTCACGATTAAAAATTGTGTTTTGCTAACGTACTTTATTTTCCTTCCATTATAAAAAAAAATTAGTGTTGGGAGGATAATGCAAAAGTACCAAAGAAAGTCTAATTATATATTTAAAAAAAATGTTTTATATGTTTTTACAACATATACACAATAATTTCTTTTTTAAACTATATAGCTACTTACTTTCTATGTAAATGGATTTTCTATTGGATAAGAGGAGGGGGAAAGGCAAGAAAAACAATTTTTGGCGCCAGTATAAACTAGCAAGCATCTACATTATCATACATTTTAAGTCCAACAAACCAAAGCCTAAGCTACACTTGAACTCAACAAGAAAATACACTCATTTCATTTGAGATTATTTGAAGTTAGTCTCCATAGTGTATTGTATAATCAATCCAAAAACACAATAATTAGCCATACATCCTTAACTGTTTTAAAATGAGTGGTTAGTCACTTAATCACTGAGCACCTAATTATTTATCCACTAGATGTAATGAAAACAACGGTGGAAGTTCCATTTGATGATGTGAAGCTTTTCCCTTCAATATAATCAATGATTCTGCACTACCCATACTCAAAGGCAGTTTTCTGAGGACTATAAAATGCCTTAAATTTATATACATGTCAAAACTAAGATTTATACATCAAAACTATGTCAATATTATTATCATTATCACATCAAAACTATATCAATATTATTATCATTATCATGCAAATTTTTAACTATTAGTAAATTTCTAATTTGGCAATTTCAGTAAACAACTAAAAGAATATTAAAACAATATGCACAGTCAGTCATAAATAGCTTTACATTTATAAACCAATATTGAAATAAAACTGGACCTACTTTTTAAGTCAACTGTATATAGTATTGCCTCACTTGAAAGGACAGAGTGACTAATGTTTGATGAGTTAACTCATAAACAATGAAATAAAGAAGTTCATGCAATTGTTAAATATTAGAATGATAAAATAAATGTAAAACAGATATTCTATGTTGAGGACAAAACATATTTTAGTATAAATGAAAATCTAACTTAACACAAAGTCTTTTTGGCTTAATATTAAATTATTCTGAACTCAGGGGTACTTAAAATTTCTTTTGAAAGCGCCAAATTCTTTAAGAAATATACTGTATGTAAAACAATTGGAAACATTACCCCCTCATTAAGTTATTATTATTAACAACCTGTATCCAAATATATTCTGATAACTACTGATTACACACATTTAAGTAGAAATAAAATGATTACGTGCCAATTAATAGAAATTCCTTATGGATTATAAACAACTGTAAGAAAGTTAAAATGTTTAATCTGACAGCAAATTGTACTAATTTTGTAATTACAAGTTTTTCTTAAGTAATAATTTATGAAACCAAATTCTGCCACTAAACATTTTACAATATGTTCATCAAATTTACATGTACTGGCATTATAGAGAGTTCACAACCTTTATTAGTATTAAAATGTATATAGAAATCATACGAAGAAGCTACTGTAATTCATTCCAACTTTAAACATCTGTATTAGTTTCTAAAAATGGGAGGTATATTTTGTTTTTTTTCCACAATTAAATGTTTGTGCTTTGTGGTAGGCTTAATAAAAATTTCGGGTGCTGGTTAAGTATGCGGTCTACCATCTGAGTTTTGACAGAATATTTTCGTTAAAACTAACGAAAATATCACGACTTAACCTAACCAATTATCAAGGGCGTACAGTTGATCTATTATTAATTATAACATTGTTTGTTTCTGGAATAGTATTTACTATTTACTAATAGATCAACTGTACGCCCTTGATAATTGGTTAGGTTAAGTCGTGATATTTTCGTTAGTTTTAACGAAAATATTCTGTCAAAACTCAAATGGTAGACCGCATACTTAACCAGCACCAAATTTCGTTTCGTTCGCGAGACAACAACATCGGTCAACAGATTAATCGAAGCTGTAGGAAATGAAGTGACAACAATTTTGAATTGTTTAAGCCCTTTTAAACAACATTAAAGGCTTCAGGGACTAAATGTTTTACGATTTCAAAACTTCGCCAGTAATCAATTTACTATTGAAAATAAGGCACATTATTACTGAATTTGAATAACGCGTAACTCGTTACCTCGGACAATCTCTATAGTAAAAAATATGCCTCCTTTATCACAATACTTCATATAAGAATTGGATAATTTAAATGACGGTACTCGTAGATACTTGACCAACTTGTTACTGTGGAAACGAGCGTTCAATTCATTTGATCGACATTTCATTCTGAATGGCAGCTGCTGCGTTTTCTATTCACAATTGTTTTAAGGAAAATGAGGAACTATTCGTGTACTTCACTCTGCACGAAGGGTAAGACGTCTCCATTTTCAGTATCCTCAAAAATTAGCTTCCAGTATGAACGCCGCTGGTAGGTGTACTAATTCCTTAGGCCTAAGCATTCATTGGATAACATACTGTAATCAGTCCATTGTCTTTTCAAAAACAGAGAAGTTACGATTTCTTCTCTCTCTATTCATTATGATTACCATTAGTAAGGTACAGATTCAAGTTTTAATTATTTCTTTTAACTTTGATCAAACTGCTTCACGTTAAAAATGTTCCTCTGCGAAGGCAATAAAGAAAATACCTTTGAAACTTTTGAAACTGTAAGCAGTTATTACTTTATTTTAAGTCCTTCTTTTAGAAATTATCTGTGCTTCAAAGTTTTTATTTTGTTCGTGATGACGAAGGTTTGAACATTTTCAATTTAGGCCTAATCCAATGTCAATAGTGACTTTGTGGCGTTCATATTCCAAATCGAACCTCATTGTATAATGTAGAGTCATCACTCATAAAATTTATAAACTATTATTTGTTAATTATTTTAAACTAGCCTAAGACCCGCCCTTCGTGCGGGTCGCGGGTAGCAAAAATTAACCAAACTACCACGACTTAACCTAACCAATCGTCAAGGGCGTACAATTAACCTAAAAAAATAAATAAAAAACAATAATTTTTTTTATATTTATTTATTTTTATGTATTAAGAGAAGAGGATTCTTTATACTGTACGGCACTGACGATTGGTTAGGTTAAGTCGTGCTAGTTTGGTTAAAGCTAACGAAAATATCACGACTTAACCTAAACGTTCCTGAGCGTGACCGACAAACGTCCTCAGCGTGACCGACTGACAAACTGAGCGGGACGGACTGACCAGGGTTGCCAGATGATTTTGGCGCGCGCACACACACACACACACACACACACATATATATATATATATATATATATATATGATGAATAAAACCACGAAGGAAAGGAAACACAAAATGGTGCTCAAGCGCTTTCGTCTAATGACATCCTCAGGAACACTGAAGTACATAAAAGGGTGACAGCCTATATATAGGTTACAGAAAGAAAAAAAAATAAAAATAAATAATATATATACTGGGTGATCCAGATAAATGGGACCCATAAAAAAAAGCCAAATATTCTTAATATTTAATCCCTTTCATAAAAACTATATATCATTCGAAAGAGTAGAGTTACAAGTTTATTATGAAATATTTATTTTTTAAAAATGACTCCTTTCAAATGTGCTCCATTAGTTGCCAAGCATTCCAGTGTTCTCGCTTGTAAGTTCTGCATCACTTTTGAAAGAGTGTGCGGTGGTATGGCCTGTATCTCATTTGTGATGGCGGCCTTCAATTCTTGCAAGGTCGTTGGGTTATTTCTGTAGACCCTACTCCTTAAATATCCCCAGAGATAATAATCTAAGGGAGAAAAATCCGGAGACCTTGCGGGCCATTCAACGTCTCCAAATCTTGAGATTAACTCGCCTGGAAACGTTTGATGCAAAACTGCCATGCAGTTCCTCGTGGTATGGCAGGTAGCTCCGTCTTGTTGGAACCAGTGGTTTTCTAGACAAAGATCTCTTAATTTAGGAATAAGGAAATCGGTCAACATTTTTTCGTAGCGATCACCATTTACAGTGACCGTGTTTCCAGTGGAATCCTCGAAAAAGTACGGCCCTATGATCTGAGATGCAGTAAGACCACATCAAACAGTTACACGCTGACTATGCAACGGGACTTCGGTAATATGCAATGGATTTTCTGTTGCCCAGAAACGACAATTTTGTTTGTTTACAGTTCCATTCAAGTGAAAATGGGCTTCGTCTGACATGATCAAAGTTGCTAGAAAATTGGTGGTGTCATTTACCTTCTGTTCGATCCATTGACAGAATTGTCGTCTTCGTGCGAAATCTCCATCGTTTAGTTGTTGCACTGTTTGAATTTTATATGGAAAGAGCATTAAATTTTGTTTGAATATACGGTGTGTTGTTCCATATCCAACTCCTAACAGCTGAGAAGCACGTCTGATGCCTATGTTAGGATTATCCTGTACAATTTCATGAGTTCTGTTAATGATCTCGTCTATCCTTGCTGTGCGCACTCTTCCAGTTGGTTTTCTTTTTCCAATGCTGCCAGTTAGGGAAAAATTTCTGACACACCGACGGATTACTTTCTTAGAAGGTGATTTTGACATCTGAAAATTTGTCTTGAAAGATCTTTGAGCTGAAACTACACTTCTTCCATGCTCATAATATTGCTCAGTTATGAAACGCAGCTTTTCCACAGTCCATGCAGTCATCTTGAAGGGTTAGTTTTAACTAACACTTTTATTTTGTTTTGTATCTTATCGTGTCTTGTATTGTCAAAACCTATACAATCCTGTACAAACTTGTAACTATCCTCTTTCGAATGATGCGTATGATTTTACAAAAGGACTTATACTTTAAGAGTTACAGGGGTTTCTTTTGGGTCCCATTTCTCTGGATCACCCTATATATATATATATATATATGCAATAAACGGAGAAGTAAAAATAAAAATTAAAAATTAAAGGATTAACAGAGAGGCATACAGATTTGTAAGGAAAAAATATCGATTTTTAGCACAAGATCAAATGAATTATAAAAATACAAATTTATACTGGAAATCTGCCCGGGTTTTAACACTCTGCCTTTTTTGGTTAAGTTTCGATGTATATAAAAATAAAATGAAAATTAAAAGTTAATAAAGTAGCATACAAGTTTACCAAAGATTTAGCGTTCTACCCTTCTTATCTAAATCTGTTTTGAAGGAATTCAAAACAACAGGATCGAGTTGAAAAAGACCTTTGCTTATGTTGAAGTTATTTGAAAGTTTGATAATGGCAGACTCAATAATATTTCTATTAACGATGTTGCTAGAGTGGAATAAAACTGAAGCATTATTCCAATCAATACAGTGGGATAACTCTGACAAAAAGGGCACTGGACAACTGTCCTGTTCTAACGGAATATTGATGCTGTTTTATACGTGTGTGCAAATCCTTTCCCGTCTGACCTATGTAAAAGGAATCACATTGTTTACACCCAATTTTATAGATAATGCCTGAATTATTGGTAGGGCTATTTTTTACTATGATATTTTTCACAATATTGTTATATGAAAATACTACATTAATATCCAAAAGTTTAAGTACATTAGAATTACATAAGTATGACCTGCCACTACCTTCACACATTGTTTTGGATCTTATTAAGCTTTGCATCAAAGACTGTAAATTCACTTTCAATAACGAGTATTATCAACAAGTTTTTGGGATGGCTATGGGCAACCCCTTATTGCCCCTCCTCTCCAATATTTATATGGAGTTTTTCGAAATTACCTATATTCCGAGAATCCTGGGGGTTGGCATCCCTTGGTTGCGGTACGTCGACGATATTTTGTGTATCTGGCCCATGAATCGTGACCTGGATAGCTTCCTCCTTCAGTTAAATGATCAAGTCCCCTCCATTAAGTTTACTTTAGAAGTGGAGCAAGACAATTCAATCCCATTTTTGGATGTGCGTGTACATAGGGAAAGCCCAGGTTTTAAGTTTAGTATCTATCGGAAAACGACAAACAATTTGTCCTACGACACTTTTACTCGGGACATGATACCCCCACTAAGAAGGCCATATTTTCATCAATGTTTCTCCGCGCCCTTAGGATCGCCAGTCCGGAATACATCGATGCCGAATTGGAAAAAATCAACGGTATTGGAAGTGATTTGTGTTATCCATCTGCGTTTATGGAATCTTGTCTCAACAAGGCAAAACGAACTTTCTATCGTGTCAATATTAACACTCGCACTTTGTCAAAAATATTTTAGTACTTCCATTTTTCCCGGGCTTTTTAGGCATTGCTAATGTACTTAAACTTTTGGATATTAATGTAGTATTTTCATATAACAATATTGTGAAAAATATCATAGTAAAAAATAGCCCTACCAATAATTCAGGCATTATCTATAAAATTGGCTGTAAACAATGTGATTCCTTTTACATAGGTCAGACGGGAAAGGATTTGCACACACGTATAAAACAGCATCAATATTCCGTTAGAACAGGACAGTTGTCCAGTGCCCTTTTTGTCCATTTGTCAGAGTTAGCCCACTGTATTAATTGGAATAATGCTTCAGTTTTATTCCATTCAAGCAACATTGTTAATAGAAATATTCTTGAGTCTGCCATTATCCAACTTTCAAATAACTTCAACATAAGCAAAGGTCTTTTTCAACTCGATCCTGTTATTTTGAATTCCTTTAAAACAGATTTAGATAAGAAGGGTAAAACATTAAATCTTTGGTAAACTTGTCTGCTACTTTATTAACTTTTAATTTGCATTTTATTTTTATTATTATTATTATTATTTTTATTATTTATTATTATTATTTTTTTTATATATATCGAAACCTGACCATAGGCAGCAGTGTGTTAAAACCCGGGCAGAGTTCCAGTATAAATTTGTATTTTATAATCCATTTGATCTTGTGCTAAAAATCGATATTTTTCCTTACAAATCTGTACGCCTCACTGGTAATCCTTTAAGGTTTTAATTTTTAATTTTTTATTTTTACTTCTCTGTTTATTGCATATATATGTATGTATGTATGTATGTATGTATTTGTATATATAGATATGTATGTATATGTATATATATGTGTGTGTGTATGTATGTTATTTATTTTTTCTCTTTTTTTTTCTTTCTGTAACCTATATATAGGCTGTAACCTTTTTATGTACTTCAGTGTTCCTGAGGATGTCATTAGACGAAAGCGCTTGAGCACCATTTTGTGTTTCCTTTCCTTCGTGGTTTTATTCATCATAAATATTTTTCACGTGTTACTTTCGTGAAATAATTTTCATATATAATATATATATGTGTGTGTGTGTGTGTGCGCGCGCGGTTCTCTACCAATTATTAATATACTCATACTTTGTCCTTGATTTCGTTTAGTTGAAGGACTAATAATCGTAAATAAAAAAATGAAATATTGTTTAACAAGGATACATTTTATAACCCAATTAAACAACTACGGCAAATCCAGTGAATGCGGACGACAATGAAGAAAATATTTAAAAGTAGAATACATCAAGAAACCAAAACTTCAAATTTAAAATAATTAACAAATAATAGTTTATATATTTTATGAGTGATGACTATACAATGAGGTTCGATTTGGAATATGAACGCCACAAAGTCACTGTTGACATTGGATTAGGCCTAAATTGAAAATGTTCAAACCTTCGTCATCACGAACAAAATAAAAACTTTGAAGCACAGATAATTTCTAAAAGAAGGACTTAAAATAAAGTAATAACTGCTTACAGTTTCAAAAGTTTCAAAGGTATTTTCTTTATTGCCTTCGCAGAGGAACATTTTTAACGTGAAGCAGTTTGATCAAAGTTAAAAGAAATAATTAAAACTTGAATCTGTACCTTACTAATGGTAATCATAATGAATAGAAAGAGAAGAAATCGTAACTTCTCTGTTTTTGAAAAGACAATGGACTGATTACAGTATGTTATCCAATGAATGCTTAGGCCTAAGGAATTAGTACACCTACCAGCGGCGTTCATACTGGAAGCTAATTTTTGAGGATACTGAAAATGGAGACGTCTTACCCTTCGTGCAGAGTGAAGTACACGAATAGTTCCTCATTTTCCTTAAAACAATTGTGAATAGAAAACGCAGCAGCTGCCATTCAGAATGAAATGTCGATCAAATGAATTGAACGCTCGTTTCCACAGTAACAAGTTGGTCAAGTATCTACGAGTACCGTCATTTAAATTATCCAATTCTTATATGAAGTATTGTGATAAAGGAGGCATATTTTTTACTATAGAGATTGTCCGAGATAACGAGTTACGCGTTATTCAAATTCAGTAATAATCAGTGCTTAATTTGTAAATGAAAAAGAAGTGGAACGCAGGTGAAGCCCTCACAGTTACGGGGTCTGGGGGAGCGCTGTAAGCTCCCCCAGCGGAGTCCGGTGCGGCGCCCCGGAAACCAACGCTTTTTAAGCGCTTTTTCTGCCAAAACTGCGCAACATGCAAATGAAAGTTCTTCGAATACAGTATTATTTTAAAGAAAAAGTTAGACTGTGATTGCAACATCTAAGTGAAATGTTATTTCATCTAAGTGAAACAAAATATTATATGTATTTGAAACAAAATAAAATTGCTTTACTTACATGCTATTGCTATATATAGGAAGTTATAGAATAATCACATTAATTTCCACACACACTCCAAACTTCTTTCTGCTTGATCGACTAGTTTTAGCTTTCTACTGTCTGTATTTCGTTGGATTTTAAATTACGAAATTACGTTGCTGACCTTTTTATTAAAATAAAAACCTTTTTTTTAAATTAGGTTTTAAAATAAAAGTACCGGAACGGCGTTACAGAGCGTTCCGTCACAAATTAAGCACTGGTAATAATGTGCCTTATTTTCAATAGTAAATTGATTACTGGCGAAGTTTTGAAAGCGTAAAAGATTTACAGTCCCTGAAGCCTTTAATGTTGTTTAAAAGGGCTTAAACAATTCAAAATTGTTGTCACTTCATTTCCTAAAGCTTCGATTAATCTGTTGACCGATGTTGTCGTATCGTGAACGAAACGAAATTTTTTATTAAACCTACCACAAAGCACAAACATTTAATTGTGGAAGAAAAACAAAATAGACCTCCCATTTTTAGAAACTAATACAGATGTTTAAAGTTGGAATGAATTACAGTAGTCACAAATTAAGCACTGGTAATAATGTGCCTTATTTTCAATAGTAAATTGATTACTGGCGAAGTTTTGAAAGCGTAAAAGATTTACAGTCCCTGAAGCCTTTAATGTTGTTTAAAAGGGCTTAAACAATTCAAAATTGTTGTCACTTCATTTCCTAAAGCTTCGATTAATCTGTTGACCGATGTTGTCGTATCGTGAACGAAACGAAATTTTTTATTAAACCTACCACAAAGCACAAACATTTAATTGTGGAAGAAAAACAAAATAGACCTCCCATTTTTAGAAACTAATACAGATGTTTAAAGTTGGAATGAATTACAGTAGCTTCTTCGTATGATTTCTATATACTTTTAATACTAATAAAGGTTGTGAACTCTCTAGAAATTAATTGATAAGAAGCTTTTTAAATCTTTATACCTACATTACTCGTACGGTTATAACAAATATGTGTAAATATTATATCCTTATGGGAACATTTAGATTATAGTTAGAAGTGAAAAATTTAAATATTAATGCCAGTACATGTAAATTTGATGAACATATTGTAAAATGTTTAGTGGCAGAATTTGGTTTCATAAATTATTACTTAAGAAAAACTTGTAATTACAAAATTAGTACAATTTTCTGTCAGATTAAACATTTTAACTTTCTTACAGTTGTTTATAATCCCTAAGGAATTTCTATTAATTGACACGTAATCATTTTATTTCTACTTAAATGTGTGTAATCAGTAGTTATCAGAATATATTTGGATACAGGTTGTTAATAATAATAACTTAATGAGGGGGTAATGTTTCCAATTGTTTTACATACAGTATATTTCTTAAAGAATTTGGAGCTTTCAAAAGAAATTTTAAGTACCCCTGAGTTCAGAATAATTTAATATTAAGCCAAAAAGACTTTGTGTTAAGTTAGATTTTCAGTTATACTAAAATATGTTCTGTCCTCAACATACAATATCTGCTTTACATTTATTTTATCATTCTGATATTTAACAATTGCATGAACTTCTTTATTTCATTGTTCATGAGTTAACTCACCAAACATTAGTCACTTTATCCCTTCAAGTGAGGCAATACTATATACAGTTGGTTTATAAAGTAGGTCTAGTCTTTCCTTGTGAACAGACGTGTTTTATCGAGTGTCCAGTGTTATCAATTGAATAAGTGGTTTTCGTTGAAGTGTTTTTAAAAAAAATAGTGTTCGGTGCATTCATAACTAAATTACTTCGTGCTACTAATCATTCATTAGTGAATATATTTCATTTATTGACGTTATTCAATACTATATTATTTGATCAAACCAAGGCTACTGCACGTGGCTTGCCTTGTTTGTTTTTCAAATCTATCAGAAAACGTGGAGACATAAGGTTCATTTTTCCTTCTTTCGAGAGGAAGTGGAACGCAGGTGAAGCCCTCACAGTTAGGGGGTCTGGGGGAGCGCTGTAAGCTCCCCCAGCGGAGTCCGGTGCGGCGCCCCGGAAACCAACGCTTTTTAAGCGCTTTTTCTGCCAAAACTGCGCAACATGCAAATGAAAGTTCTTCGAATACAGTATTATTTTAAAGAAAAAGTTAGACTGTGATTGCAACATCTAAGTGAAATGTTATTTCATCTAAGTGAAACAAAATATTATATGTATTTGAAACAAAATAAAATTGCTTTACTTACATGCTATTGCTATATATAGGAAGTTATAGAATAATCACATTAATTTCCACACACACTCCAAACTTCTTTCTACTTGATCGACTAGTTTTAGCTTTCTACTGTCTGTATTTCGTTGGATTTTAAATTACGAAATTACGTAACTGACCTACGTTGTAATTTATTAATTTCCAAACGCTCGTTTTTTGTTTTTTTGTTTTTTGTTGTTTAACTAATTAAAAGCATGGCACCCCCGTCAAGTACTTGCAGTCGCTGTGAAGGGAAATTTGCCGCTTACGCGTTTACAATGGCTAATAATAATGAACAGTTAGTTTGCAGGTGGTGCTCAAAATTGGAAGTGCTGAGGAACGAGTTAGAACGTGAGAAGGAGGCCAGAGTAAGGCTTGAAGAAAGGGTGATGCTCCTGACGGCAAAATTAGAATCCCTTGAGACTCCAGTTACGACCCCTCCTGCCTCAGTTTCTACTAATAATATAAATAGTATTAATAGCCCTCTCTCTTCTCCTAGTTCCCAACCCTTCGTTCGAGTGCGTAATGGAGCCCCATTGAGAAAACCTAAGACATGTCTACCAGTAATAACAAACAATAAGTTTTCTGTTTTAGGTTTCGATGATGCTGATGAACCGGAAATACGACTCGGCGATTCCATTGTTCGAGGGCAGCTCGAGGAATTCTGTGGAAGAAACCCTCGTCGTAGGCGCCGTTACTGCTACCCTGGTGCAAGGGTGGAGGATATAACTAATAGTGTTGACCAATTACCAGACGGTACCTCCGAGGACAGAACGTATGTTATTCATGTCGGTTCTAATAACGTTTTAAATTCTAGATCGGAAGAACTGCTGGCTAGGTACAGGGACTTACTAGAGCGATTAATGGAAAAAACTAATAAGATTGTTTTAACAGGTATACTTCCTCGAATTATCCATCGTAACGATTTCTACAGCAAGGCGACCTATATTAACAATAACCTAAAGTCTCTTTGCCAACAGGAAGGAGTGCATTTTGCGAATTTTTGGAACAGTTTCTACGGCAGGAGGGACTTGTTCCTCGGAGATGGACTTCATCTTAATGACGTTGGAGCTGCGCGTTTAGGAAGACTATTTCATAATACTGTCTCTTCTTTTCAGGCTGCCGTAACTCGAACGGTCCCAGCGTAAATTCCATAAATTTCCACTGCGCTCGCGAAGGTGTCGCAATTACTAACAATTTGAAGGTTCTATCCTTAAATGCTCGTAGCCTACGAAATAAAAGAAACGAATTTTTTTCTTTAATTGCTTGTAAAGACTATGATTTAATTACGATAAATGAATCGTGGCTTAACACTGAAACACGTGACTTTGTAGGGGAGTATCAAATTAGAGGTTATAGACTTTTTGTTAAAAACAGAATAGGTAGGTGAGGAGGCGGTGTTATGTTGTATATCAAAGATAATATAGCGAACGTTATAGAAGTAAAGCACACAATTCCAGAACCGATAGATTCGACTATAGCAGAACTTAAATTGAACGATTTCAAACTTGTTGCGGTTATATATAGGCTCCCTAATCAAACAGCTGATACGGACGAAGCGTTATATCGTGAACTGAAGAGAATAATCGGTAGTGAGCAGGCTTTAGTTATGGGTGACTTTAATTGCGCTAACGTAAATTACGATACAATGCAGGGAGACGCGGAAGGGAATCGTTTAGTTAATTTTCTCGAGGGTAGCTTTCTTATTCAAAAGGTTGGGGAACCTACGAGGTTGGACAGTATTTTAGATTTAGTAATAACTACAGATAATAGGCTAATTACTGATCTTCAATTAATAGAACCGTTAAGCAATAGTGATCACAATATGGTAGAGTTTGTCCTCTCAGTAAGTCACTCGAAACCAGCTAACTCGACTAAAATTCCTAACTTCCAGCACGCAGACTTTAGTAAATTTCGAAATAAATTGTCACACGTCATTTGGGAAAACGTAATGGGGAACTCCAACGCAAAACTAATGTGGGAATCGTTCGAAACAGTATTTAGGACTATAAATGAGGAATGTGTACCGTACAAAATTAAGCGTGCGAAAGTAAACAACAAGCCCTTGTGGTTTACTTCTAGAGTAGGAGACATTATAAAGAGTAGAGATAGGGCTTATAGGCTACATAAGTGCGATAAAGACAATTTGTGATTACAAAACAACTACATATCTCTCAGGCGTGAAGCGAAAAGTGTAATAAAAAAGTCCAAGCGCGAATTTGAAACCACCATAGCTCGTGACGGTAAAGAAAACCCCAAGCGATTCTTTCAATACGTCAATAATAGAAATCCAGTAAAAAGCGTCTTGGGGCCTTTGAAAAATGTTAACGGAGATTTAGTTTCTGAAAACAAGGAAATGGCTACCTTGCTAAACGAATTTTTTACGTCAGTTTTTACTATAGATGTAACGAATATCCCTACGGTCATAGACATAATACCTTTTGATAATGGTAATATTTTGGATAATATAGTGGTTAGTAAAGGGGAGGTAATGCGCTATATTGATAAAATGAAAACGCGTAAATCACCGGGGCCCGATTCCATATATCCCATACAACTAAAATAATTAAAAGATAGCATTGTTGTGCCGCTAACAAAGATTTTCAATGTGTCTATTACTGAGGGGTGCGTACCAGATAATTTCAAGTTAGCAAACGTAACACCTATCTTTAAGAAAGGCGATAAAGGTGCGGCGGGAAATTATAGGCCAATCAGTTTAACGTCTGTTGTAGGTAAGCTACTGGAATCAATAATTAGGGATCGTATAGTCGAACACTTAGAATTGCATAAACTAGTTAGAAATACGCAGCACGGTTTTAGGCGAAACAAATGTTGCTTAACTAATTTTTTAGAATTTTTCCAAAGCGTGGTTGACGTTTACGATAGACATCGGGCGGTTGATGTAGTGTATTTAGATTTTCAAAAAGCGTTTGACACCGTGCCACACAAAAGACTCATTGAAAAAACTAAGGCTCATGGAATCAGGGGTGTAGTAATAAATTGGATAGAAGAGTGGTTGTGAGGTAGGAAACAGAGGGTGGTCGTTGATGGAGCGGAGTCGTGTTGGGCTAATGTAGAGAGTGGCGTTCCTCAGGGTTCTGTATTGGGCCCCTTGCTTTTTCTTATATATATTAACGATTTAGATGTCGGCCTAGTCAGTACAGTTTCAAAGTTTGCGGATGACACGAAGCTGGGTGGTAGGGCGATTAATGACGAAGATAGAGGTAAAATCCAGGAGGATCTGAATAAAATCGTTGATGGTCAGTCACATGGCAAATGAGATTTAACGTGATAAGTGCAAAATTTTGCATATAGGTTCGCGTAACGGTAATTTTGCGTATAGTATGTCAGGGAAAGATTTAACAAGCGTAGAGCAGGAAAAAGATTTAGGAGTTATAGTCACTGGTGATTTAAAAGTAGCGAAACAAAGTACAGCAGCGGTCAATAAGGCGAACAAAGTGTTAGGTTTTATAGCTCGAAATTTTGAGTACAAATCGCGCGATATTATAGTTCCTCTTTATAAATCATTAGTTAGACCCCATTTGGAGTACGCGGTCCAATTTTGGAATCCGCATATGCGCAAAGATATAGACAAAATCGAAAGAGTTCAAAGACGAGCAACTAAGATGATTCCGTCGCTTAGGTCAAAGTCGTACGAGGATAGGCTTAAGGAGTTAAAATTGATTACACTCGAGACTAGGAGGCTAAGGGGTGATCTAATCCAGGTTTTCAAAATTATGAATGGGTTCGATAACGTAGATAGAGATAGCTTTTTCGAAATATCTCAATATAATAGGACTAGAAATAACGGGTGTAAGTTGACAAGTAGAAGGTTCGAGACAGCAGTTGCCAAAAACTTTTTTACGCATAGAATAGTAAATAGCTGGAATAGTTTGCCGGTAGAAGTAATTAGTAGCACGTCTATAAACATGTTTAAAAATCGATTAGACGATGATGGGTATAGTTTAAGGTAGTAAAATTAAGGCTTTGTGGGATAGATCCCACAGCTCAACACAAGTGTTGTGGGATATAGGGAGGCAGCATCTTGGGTTAGGGGATACTCTCTGTCCTTACACACCCCATTTAAAGAGATTCCTCTGCCGAGCGGTGCCCCCCATAGTACTGTGAGGTATTGAAAAACTCATGATCTTCACTTGCCCGACAAACACCTTGAAATGGAAGACCCAAAATGGGTGCACACACATTTCTACATTACTGTACAGTCTTTACAGCCACACCTACACTTTTCCTCCTAAGTATATATTGTAATGTATATGGTTGTAAATTTTGACTTGGTCCGCAATCGATATGGATCGTGACTTATTTTTGGTTCGATGGATACTGTAATGAAATTGACTGGATCTTTTGGATCTGATATATTTGCATGTCGGTTATAAATAGATATAGAGTGTAACATATTTGTGGACAGTAGTCTATTATGAGTTGATGCTCTGGATCCAGAGATTCTATCTTTAGTTTTAAATCGATAATTAATTAGTTTTAAATTGATAATTATTTAGTTTCGTAAAAATTAGTCATTGCCAATGTACAGGCAGTTTTTACATAAATTTCTTATGTTCTTGTGGTTCGGAACCCAAGTAAAATTGTAGGTCCCATCCTCCACTACGGAGGACATACACAATGCACAATTACGAACACAGTTAGGTAGACCAGCCATGAGTGGATCCTAGGGTCTTTGTTGGTCTGAAACATTATAACATTATAACATTTCAATATTGGTTTATAAATGTAAAACTATTTATGACTGACTGTGCATATTTTTTTAATATTCTTTTAGCTGTTTACTGAAATTGCGAAATTAGAAATTTACTAATAGTTAAAAATTTGCATGATAATGATAATAATATTAACATAGTTTTGATGTGATAATGATAATAATATTGACATAGTTTTGATGTATAAACATCTTAGTTTTGACATGTATATAAATTTAAGGCATTTTATAGTCCTCAGAAAACTGCCTTTGACTATGGGTGGTGCAGGGTCATTGTTTATTGAAGGGAAAAGCTTCACATCATCAGATGGAACTTCCACCGTTGTTTTCATTACATCTAGTGGGGAAATAATTAGGTGCTCAGTGATTAAGTGACTAACCACTCATTTTAAAACAGTTAAAGATGTATGGCTAATTATTGTGTTTTGGATTGATTATACAATACACTATGGAGACTAACTTCAGATAATCTCAAATGAAATGAGTGTATTTTCTTGTTGAGTTCAAGTGTAGCTTAGGCTTTGGTTTGATGGACTTAAAATGTATGATAATGTAGATGCTTCTAGTTTATAGTGGCGCCAAAAATTGTTTTTCTTGCCTTTCCCCCTCCTCTTATCCAACAGAAAATCCATTTACATAGAAAATAAGTAGCTATATAGTTTAAAAAAGAAATTATTGTGTATATGTTGTAAAAACATAAAACATTCTTTTAAATATATAATTCGACTTTCTTTTAATTAAGCTTAGACCTGCAGGCTACAGCACAAACTGAATAACTGTTTTCAGTGAAGGGTTGACCCCCAACTTTATCAAAATTACACACATAAATCAGTGAAATAATAATCAGGATTTTAATCAGGTTATTATGATTACAGAATTGATAGTGATAGCCAGCTTATTCTTAAGCCAGCCTAGGTTAGGCCAATCAGCATACGTGGAGGAGTTGTATTATTTTGGAGTTACCAAAGCACCTATAGCGAGTCTATATCGTACAGGAGTAGGCCTTCGATTTATGGGATGTTAACAACAGCCCTCTTTCAGCTTTGGGCCTACCTTTTCTAACGTAAGGCTGTAGATATTTATCCACCGTTAGATAAACAAAGATCTGAATTTCCTACAGTACTGTCAATTTACAAAACAAGCAAAGTTTCATCCACTCCACATTATAAATGCTGTGCCTTTTGATGAGTGAATCTTATAAAATGCAAACAAATTAAACAATACTATCAGCACAGAATATATTAATTAAACTGTTACAGATGACATTTTAGATTAAGGTTTACAAACACTATGGCTGCTTGAATCTGTAGGTATTTATGATAATATTCACTCAGATGAAGACCAGTTAATGACAGAAATTTTGAAAACACAATTGAATACAAAGATAACCATTATTTAGTTGAACTACCCTGGAAAACATAGGGCGCTCTCGATTTTTTAGATGAACTTTTTTCCGATGCAGATATAGGGACGCTGCTAAATGTATATATTGGTTAATTATTTATTCCAATATATATATATATATCAGGGGCGGCTTCTTAATGAATGCAAGGCATGCACTGCATGCGTAAATAATATACTCAATGAATGTAAAATTATTATTTAAGTTAAAAAAATAAAGTTAAAATTATTATTAATATTATTAATATAATATTGGTTCTATCCTCGGTTACTACATAACTCATAAGAATACCATAAAAGACAAAATACAGCTTATCTAATATGTACTACACTGTAATGCATGTGACTGCATGCGTACGTAAAATTACCCACGAGCCGCCACTGAATTATATATATATATATATATATATATATATATATATTAATATATATATATATATATTCATAACAAATATATAAAAATGTTAAGAGAAGTGAATCAACCCGTTTGACATGATTTTTACCGTAACTATTTTTTTCATTTCGTCATTGTCAATTTAAAACCAATATTAAGAGAGAGGTAGAAATAACGGGGTTTACAGTGATATAAAATAAATTAAAAGAATAATGATGAGAAATGTATATATAAATATGTGTGGTTATATTCCTTGGTTGTAAAAACAGGCCCATTCAAAATTTACGCGATACCTGTCAGCGGAAGCACGAAATATAGTATTTTCCAACCATTTATAAGGATGCATCGTTCACATTTTCTCGTCATTATGCCTGAAGCAACCACAATCGCACATTGTGCTTTACAGGTAGGAATGGCCAGGGGCGAATGTCCGCAGAAAAGCTCCCCCATTGAGGAAGAAGTTGATACCCAAAATCAAGGTCTAGGATTTTCGACATGTCTATATATTCGGCGTTTGAAAGATTGGAGGTCATAGACAGGCGATAGGAAGGATTGAGGAAGAATGTTCCAGATTTGATCGGCTGATTAGATGAAAGATTCAAAATATCAATATTCCGTAAGTTAGAGAGTTGGACAGAAAAAGAATGAGAATGTGTAGAAAGATTGGTACTGCATGCGTTTCATAAAGAAGGAGACATGCAGTTGGAGTGTTCAGAAGAGCAATGTGTGATATAATAGCGATAGTAAGCTTTTGAAACCCAATCGTATAGGCCTAAAATTTGAGAGTAATGAAACTCTTGTATATATATTATATATATATATATATATATATATATATATATATATATATACTGTTACCTTAGAGAAAGAGAGAGAGACAGAGATGTGAATTAAAAAATGGAAATCGGATTGACGGGGATGTAAATTTAAAAATTAGATGAAACGAACAACTATTAAAATAATAATAATAATAATAATAATTTTCAGTTTCTATATACTGTACCACACGGCTTTCAGGAGCTCTAAAACAGTCCGCATTTCCAGAAATGTAGAAATTCTGGAAATTCTGGAAATTTGCAATGGTTGTCTTAACAGGATTTTGGATTGGGGCTGAACGTCGATCCAGTTTGCCTCAATTTAAATCTGAGATCAAATTCGATAATAGTTTTAAACAATAATGCAATTTTGGACCATAACTAATTGGACCTAAACTAATTTCGTAAATAATTATTTTTTGATGTTTGTGTAAAAAACTAAAATAAAGAGAACAGTTTTGTAATCGATATGAAAAGTTTGTTTGCCAAGCATGCTTTTCCTTTTATTTTCAGTAATTAAAGTTTTTATGCAATGTGTTTATGTATATATTTACATACACACACACACCCACGACTGTGTGAGCTACGTCGTGCCCAGTGTCGTAATACCACTTCTCGTTGATCAGCGCATTTAAGCGACACTGGGTCTTAGCAGTACAGTATTTAGATGGGAGACAGTCATCTGGATCCAGATTGTGTACCGACCAGTGGTTCGGATCCCACGTAAAGCTGTAGGTTCCCTGTCATATGACCTTAGATGTTGCGAAGCAGGTTAATAAACCCTTGTCATTACATTATTACTTTGTGTTCTTGTACATACATATTAATTTATGCAAAATAATACAATTATTATTATTAGTAGTAGTAGTATTAGTAGTAGTAGTAGTATAAATAGCGTTATATCCAATGTCTATGTCATTCAAAAAATAAATAAATAGTATCTGTGAAAATGTATTAATTTCATTTTCTATTTCGTGTATGGAAGCCATTTATATCGAGTATAGACCGTCGTGTCAGTTAAACGGTGAAGTGATGCTTGGACGGTTTTACCACGTCGTACAAAGTAATGTCGATGTGGATGTAGACTATCAGATGCGAGTTTAGCGTTTTGCACCGTAGAACTTAAAGACAATATATATTTTTCCTGTACTAATATGATTATACGTTTTGTATATTTTCAATATAATTTAAATATATGAATATTTTTCATGTACTAATATAGTGATTGTACTATGTTTGTATATTTCCAATATATTTAATACAACTATGTATTTTTCCTGTACTAATATTTTGATAATACTATGCTTTGTATGATTATATATTTTCCATTCTATTATTTGACCATATATATGTCCCATTGTATATCCATTAATTCAGTTAAAACAAACAGAATGTTGTATTGGTGTTTTATTTATTCTTTCAACACAATTATATCATTTGTTTCTAAAACGGATTTCAGAATAAATAATTAATTGCTATTTGTCAAATCGGTTTTCTAAGCCAGCTAATGGATGAATATATGGAATAATTTAATAAATAAGTAGCGAAGCTGACAGCTCAACTTTTTAATCCAACTGACGGATGAATATAAGGAATAAATAAATAATTAATGCTATCTGGCAACTCAACCTTCTAAGCCAACATTAATATATGGTTTAAATAAATAAATAACGAATCTGGCAACTCAGCCTTCTAAGCCAACATTAATATAAGGATCAATTAAATAATTAATGCTATCTGGCAACTCAGCCTTCTAATCCAGATGACGGAAGAATATATGGAATAATTTAATAAGTATTGCTATCTGCCAATTCAGCCTTCTAAGCCAACATTAATATATGGTTTAAATAAATAATTAATGCTATATGGCAACTCAGCCAACTGGCTGATGAATATAAGGATTAATTAAACAGATATTACTATCTGGCAACTCAGCCAACTGGCTGATTAGGGGCCTATAAGAGCGCGGGGTGGCTGAAGGACTCATATGAGCTTGGCAGTAGCCAAGCGAACACCCTTCCTCTGGTATCCCTCCACCTCTCTCTCTCTCTCTCTCTCTCTCTCTCGCTAATTAGCAGCGACCTTAAGTTTACGAAACAGTGTGTAGAGGTGGAAAATAAAGCCCAGAAACTATTGGGTTATATCAGGAGGCAATTTCAGTTTCGGAACAAGGAGATTGTGCTCTCACTGTACAATTCCCTTGTTCGGCCGTACCTGGAGTATGCTGTGCAGTTCTGGTCGCCCACCCTCAGGAAAGATATTGAGGCTGGAGCGAGTGCAGGCGAGGGCCACAAAGTTGATCCCTTCCGTTAGGCATATGGGCTACAATCGACGGTTACGCGCCCTGAACTTGTTTTCGCTTGAAACTCGGAGGCTGCGCGGTCAACTGATCGAGGTTTTCAAGCTCTTACGAGGGTTCAACGATGTCGATTTTAGAAGTATGTTTAGTTTAAATGATAACCCAACTCGCAACAATGGTTGGAAGTTGGATTTGAAACGGTTTAGGACTAGTGTGTGTGGGAATTACGTTACGTATAAGATCTGTGACACATGGAACAGGTTACCTTCGGAAGTTGTGAACAGTTCCTCTGTGGATCAGTTCAAGAAAAGGTTAGACGAAATCTTGCACACTATTTGAGTGTGTAAAGACATTTAGGACCTCAGTCTGCGGAAATTTCTTTTCCTATAAAATAGTTAATATCTGGAACCAACTTCCCTCAGAGGTTGTTTCCAGTCAAAGTGTAAATCTGTTTAAAAATAGGCTAGACAAAGTACTGAACATACTCATAGTTTAAGATTAAAACCTCAGAAAACTCTGCAGGAGTTCGCTTGCTCGGTGTCTCTGTGAGCAAGCTAAATATAGAGCTATTTATATATTCTCCACTTTCCTGTAAAATTTCCTTGGCTACTTTTCCAGGGTCAAGGTATTTTCTTCAACCTTTTTCCGTACCTGCCTCTGGCAGGGAGGGAGCGGAGGGTGGGGAGAGAGCCTTCTACTTTACTATCCAGTTTTCTACTACTGCTAGGATAGTTGAAAGAAAAATAAACTTTTACAAAATTTTCCCTGGCTCCCGTTGCCATTGGTACCTCCTCAGTATGGGCCGCAAGGCCTTTTGAGGTACTTCTTTTCCTTGTAACTCTCTCTCTCTCTCTCTCTCTCTCTCTCTTAGGTTAGGTATGCCCCTTTGGGGGATGAGGCCATCCCACCTTCTCCCACAAAGAGGTTTCCCCTTAGGTTAGGTATGCCCCTTTGTGGGGTTCAGCTTGTGGGATGCCTCCAAGTTGCATATCCCTTGCAATCCCATTTTGGGGTTGGCAACAAAGGGTTGGCACTCCCCTTTGGGTGGTTCAACTTGGGGGATGCCTCCAAGTTGCATACTCCTTGCAACCCCATTTTGGGGTTGGCAACAAAGGGGGGTGCCTTCCAACAAATGGGGCGGGGTGGCACTCTTGCAACATTATGCAATTGTTCTTCACTCTCCCATTTTGCGGGCATACTACTACTACTACCCCCCCCCCCATAATAATAATCACAGACAATTTGTTCAGTTAATATATTTCAAGTCATAACACTGGTCTGCGTCATTTTTGAGGTCAAGGTTTTTTTAGTTGTTCTTTTATAAGTTTTGCATGCTGAATTCAAAGATGTAACTCATTTTGCTCAATCAGGTCAGGTTTTTATGCTATCTCAATTTTAAAAAAATTAGATAATCGTTATGAAATGAGCAAGTTTATTTTTTTAAAACAGACTTACATTTTAGCCAAGTGTTAACCAAGCTCTATATAATAAACAGAGAACTTATTTCTAATTACGATTGTCATTACTGTTTTTCAGCATGAATAGAATGTGCAAGAATGACCCAAACAGGTTCTGCTACATCTGTGGTAAAGTCACTATGTCAGACCGGCAGTCAAACATCACACATTTTGTGAGGAAAAGCTATCATGCCTACTTTGGAGTTAAACTTGATGACCAGGACAAAGCCTTTGCCCCTCACATATGCTGCAAAACGTGCGTTGAAAGTCTGCGGCGCTGGAGCCACAAGAAGGTAGAGTGTCTACCTTTTGGTGTCCCAATGGTGTGGAGGGAAGGAAGAGATCATAGTACTGACTGTTATTATGACAAACCTACAAGGTAAGTTAGTATGAATTTAATATGAATTTCATTTTATACTTACAAAAATATGCCTGACAATATATGAGATATGTCTTTATCTTATCTTTATCTGTTTCCTTTTAGGCATAAATCGAAAAAACAAGCAACACGTAAAGTATCCAGACGTGCCATCTGCCATAAAGCCAGTGCCTCATGGACCAGAAATTCCAATTCCAACACCGCCCGACAACTTTGATTCGTCGTCCGACTCAGATGAAGAAATGGATGACAGTGACATATCTGGTACATACCAACCTACTGCCGAGACAAGTCAACCCAAACTCTTGAGCCAAGCTGAGTTGAACGATTTGACAAGAGATTTGTGCTTGTCCAAAGAATCTGCTCAGTTGCTAGGGTCACGTCTTCGCGAAAATCGTTTGTTAGCTCCAGAAACAACATTCTTCTGGTATCGCAGCCGCGAAGAAGAGTTTCGAGAATATTTCACGTTGGACAAAGAAGCTTCGCTGGTTTACTGTAACAACGTCAACGGCCTCATTGCAGCTATGGGTTTAGCGTATGACCCTACAGAATGGCGGCTCTTCATCGACTCCTCAAGCAGAAGCTTGAAAGCAGTACTACTCTACAATGGTAACAAGGTCGCGTCTGTTCCGGTGGGTCACTCGGTGCAGATGACTGAAAGTTATAGTAACATGCTTTTGCTAACTGCTTTGAAGTACAAACATCACAATTGGATGATATGCGGAGACCTAAAGGTATGTTCGTGTCTACAAAAAAAATACAAATATATATATATATATTTATAGGTTATAGCCCTGGTGCTGGGTCTACAAGGCGGCTACACCAAATACCCCTGTTTTCTGTCTATGGGACAGCCGAGCAGACAAGCAACACTACGTACAACGCGACTGGCCAGCAAGACGTGGCCTGGAACCAGGTTCGCACAACGTTCTGTCACACGCTCTCGTGAATCCGCAGATGATTCTACTTCCGCCGCTGCACATCAAGCTCGGACTTATGAAGAATTTTGTCAGAGCACTCAACAAAGAAAGCCGAGCTTTCACTTTCCTGAATCAGAAATTTCCACGCATCAGTGAGGGCAAACTGAAAGCAGGTATTTTTGACGGCCCTCAGATCAGGGAGCTAATGAAAGATGTTCAATTCGACGACAGTCTGGAGGACAATGAGATCAATGCCTGGCTCGCATTCAAGTCCATTGTCACGAATTTTCTGGGCAACTACCGAAGTCCAGAGTACGAACGTGTTGTCGAGGAGCTCCTGCAGAGCTTCCAGGCTATTGGTGCACGTATGTCCATAAAGATGCATTTTCTCAGCTCGCTTTTAGACTACTTTCCGGACAACTGCGGCGAAGTCAGCGAGGAGCAAGGAGAGCGCTTCCACCAGGATATTCGAGTGATGGAAGAGAGGTACCAGGGCAGCTGGGATGTGAACATGCTCGCGGACTACTGCTGGTGCCTCAAGAGAGACGTTCCAGCTGTGGAACACAGACGAAAGTCTTTGAGAAAGCCCTTTCGTCCACATTAACTGTACTCGTGTACCATTTTTTATATACTTTGTACATTTTCTGTCAATTTAAGTCCGTTTTAAAAAAATAAACTTGCTAATTTCAGAACGATTATTTTCGAATTATCTATTTTTTTAAATTGAGATAGCATAAAAACCTGACCTGATTGAACAAAATGAGTTACATTTTTGAATTCAGCATGCAAAAATTATAAAAGAACAACTAAAAAAACGACCTCAGGAAAAAAAATTTCAAACGCAGACCAATGTAATAGTTCATGCTTATTATGCATGTTCATTAAGGCGGAGTGTTTTTACACTTTTTTCCATTTTCGTTTTGTAATATCGCGGAAAAGTGGCTCATCCACGTCAAAAGTGAGTGTGTAAAATCTCAGAGATCTGCAATAATATCTTCTGCCTCCGCACGCGCGTTGAAAATTCAAAAAATGCCCCAAAATACGCATTTTTTCAATATTTTCTTATAGTTTTAATTTTCATCCTACCTGGTAATAGCGAGGAAAAGCATCCTAAAGGTTTATTTTAGACTAGGTTTAAATATTTTTGTCCTGCGATAATTTCTTCTGCCTCCGCAAACGTTCCAAAATACGGGAAAATTTACATAAATAACGTATTTTATAATGACGCTATTATGGTCAACTTCGGCCCTACACCACAGTTTATTCGTTAATTATGTATTAAGTAATGCAATTAACAATTCATTATATCATATTTTAGTAATAAGAGAAGTTTATATATTTGAGCAATTAAATAATTTAGGTCCACCAATGCAGTTTACTTTGCATATGCTTGGTTTATTTTTGATGACTTATTATGTAATATGCATGCAGCTCCTCGCTTATTTCGTCAATATTGAATGTACTACAGTATATTGACAAAATAACCCAGAACTCACCACGTCGAGGTGGCTGCATTTCGAGTTCCTCCCTGCCCGACCCAACCACCCTACCATTATCGGACTTAGGCTAGTTACATACTGTAGTCACTTTTTGTTTCCATTCTTGCCATTTTCTTTCTGGATTCTAATCTTGCTCTGATAAATCCATCCCTTGCCTCTGAACCGCATACTGCAGCTGAAGCCTCTGTTACCAGCTTTATATGCCGTTCAACCGCTTGGGTGTGGCAAGGAAAGCGTGGGATGAAATCAGGTACATCTCCTGATTAGATATAGTTCAGGATGTCGGAGCGTGATAGAACTTTTGTCAGAGGAGGCTCTGACAGCTCACAAGTTTGCCAGTTAATCATGTTGTAGTACTGACTGCACTGAAAGTTCAACGTGGGCAATTTAAACACTCTCACTGCGGCTGACTCAGAATCTCTTGCTTTAAGGATTCTCCTCCATCCTAATTCTCTGATATGTTTTGCTTCATCGTGAATCATACTAAGGAGAACATTCTCAGGATGATAAAAATAGGAATTTCTCTGAATAACACGATCAACTATTTCTATACAGCGGGCACTCAACGACCTCGAGTGTTGTATCATTTGATAAAGAGGTTTGGCTCCCTGTGTTGCTGAAGAATTTCTCTTGATTTGAGACCACATTGGAATATATACTTTCATAATATAATCCACTATACACTTAAGGTTGTCTGAAGGTTCTTCAGTTGAAACGTAGAGACGAAATATGCGGTTAGCAGTTGTCACCCATCGGGAGTGTGCCATTTTGCCTGATTTCCTTTGAGCTAGAGAGGGAGTACATTCACCTTTTGACACAGCATCATAGATTTCTGCCAAATATTTCTGATCTGTGGTCAGATCATCTCTGTCAACTACAATTTCTTCCGCTTCAACTGCTTCAAACTCATCAACAGGTCTCTTTTCACAATCAATTAACTCTTTTCTTATAGGCCCCGTAAAACTATGAGGACCTGTTGTTTAACCGGGTCTGGGTCATAATCCCGAAAGCCGAAATCCCGAAAGCCGAAATCCCGAAAGCCGAAATCCCGAAAAGCCGAAATCCCGAAAAGCCGAAATCCCGAAAGCCGAAATCCCGAAAAACCAAAATTAAGAGAAACCAAAATTAAGAGAAACCAAAATTAAGAAAAAACAAAATTAAGAAAAAACAAAATTAAGAAAAAACAAAAATTAAGAAAAAACAAAATTAAGAAAAAACAAAATTAAGAAAAAACAAAATTAAGAAAAAACAAAATTAAGAAAAAACAAAATTAAGAAAAAACAAAAATTAAGAAAAACAAAAATTAAGAAAAACAGAAGTCCCGAAACTACAACTTTTTTAAAAGATAAGGGATCACGCAACGTGTTAAAGACTTTGGTTGGAAATGGGGGGGGGGGGGGGGGGGGGTAAACGTAGAAACAAGTAGGATTTATTACATTTTTCCACCTGTTTGGGTTAGGGTAGGTTAGATTGGAGATATCTTACAGATTCTCGCATTTTAGACTATATTTATGTTTTTTCTTAATTTTGTTTTTTCTTAATATTGTTTTTTTCTTAATTTTGGTTTTCTTAATTTTGGTTATCGGGATTTCGGCTTTCGGGATTTCGGCTTTTCGGGATTTCGGCTTTTCGGGATTTCGGCTTTTCGGGATTTCGGCTTTCGGGATTTCGGCTTTCGGGATTTTGTCCGGCACCCGTTTAACCATCAATGTCAGTCACTATGTGCCGCAAGGGAAGTTCATTAGTGTGAAGCAAGCAAATCAGCCACTGGAGTGCTCTCTGAAAGTGCTCTTCAGTACTTCTTATCACTCCTCCTTTTGGTCCTGTATTAACTGCTGTCCCGTCACATCCAATGGCTTTAACTTCTGAAGTATCAATCTCATTTGAGCGAAAAAAATCCAAAATTGCAGAAGATATACTCTGTGCTGAGCCAGAAGCGGGAATTACATGCCCAATATAATGCGAGTTTGGTTCTTGAAGCAAAGTGACATGTTCTTCTGTTATATTTTTTTGATAACCTTTACTGCCAACTTTTTCTTGCACTGCAGTTCTGTCCTTTCTTCCATCGAAATAGATACTCTCCATAGTTTCTTCTTCGTAATCTCTCTTTTGAATGATAGATCTCGCTCTTTTTCTAGCTCTCCTTACTTAGCATCTGTCTATTACTGAACTTAAATCTTTTTCGTTTATAATTCCCACGTCTTCAAGAACAGCCGAAGCAATTATAGCAGCAGACCTGTCTGACACACCAGTTCTGTCACAAGCTATAGCCAATGATGAGATTGTTCCATCGATTTGATTCTCTGTGTCGGTTCATAATCAGAATCCGCTCCTTCTGTTTCACTTGATGTTGATGACAGTGTTTCAGTTGCTTGTCCTTTACTGGTAGATGGTTTTGGTTCATAATGTTTCATTCTCTGTTGTCTTCTAGCAATAGTTGCTAGATCTTTACGAGTTTGTGAAACATCAAGAGAGCCTATTGCCAATTTTCTTGTTGTTCTCTGATGTTTAAGGAAGTCTTGTTCAATTGCTGGAACCTTGAGATGGTTTTCACATGAACACTTATCAAAATTTTCACATTTGCAAGCACTGATGTCAAAATGTCAAATAATTTGTTTTCTGCCTCATTTTGAAATGTTTTTAATTTAATTTTGAATGAGTCACTATCTTGTTTCCTTTTTTGACTTTAGAAGGTTTTGACATTTTTCATGGTAATTTTTAATCATTTGAACGACACGGTTATGAGAAACAGTAGGAATAGAGGCTGTTTTCCACAAATCTTCGAGAGTTTTTGAGAGGACACCCCGACATTTCTGCAACTGTAGGCTCTTTCTTCGATGTCTTCAGATTCAACCTTATTTGATGAAAATATTTCATGACGTCCTTATAGGTTGGAAGGCACCTCTTGTCTAGATCAGCTGGAGACCCAAATATAGGGCAACTTGAAGAAGTTCTTTTTGCTTGAGCTGGTAATGACATTGTGAAAAACACAGTAATTAATATAAAAATTAAGAAATTACTCCTAAAACGTAAAATATTCTTGCATTCTGCAGAAGTTTTGTATATTACACCAACGTATTATTATGCACTAAAATATGCAGTATATGTCCACATATGCGTGTTGTGTTCCAAAGATGTATTAACAGCAAGAGCAACACAATCCACATCTTACCCGAAACGTAGCTAGCACAACACTGCGGGGGAGTGAGAGCAAGAAGGCCTGGTGGAGTGTTGTGAGTCATGACTCATCAGTCATCACTCACTGACTCATTGCCGTATATGGCAATGACGAGCAACACACCATATCAAGCTGTGGGGAAGCTTCTAGAACGATGTGGGAGTACTACATGACGTACAAAGTGCATTTATTAACGTATAGGCTGAATATGAAAAATACGTGATTTATGCGGATTTTTCCGTATTTTGGAACGTTTGTGGTGCAGGTTATCGCAGGACAAAAATATTTAAAACTAGTCTAAAATAAACCTTTAGGATGCTTTTCCTCGCTATTACAAGAAGGTAGGATGAAAATTAAAACTATAAGAAAATATTGAAAAAATGCATATTTTGGCGCATTTTTTGGTTTTTCAACGCGCGTGCGGAGGCAGAAGATATTATTGCAGATCTCTGAGATTTTACACACTCACTTTTGACGTGGATGAGCCACTTTTCCGCGCTATTACAAAACGAAAATCGAAAAAAGTGTAAAAACGCTCCGCCAATGTTCATGCTTTATACCTTTTGATTTTAAAAAATTGCAGAAAACATCCAATATGAAGCGAAATCGACTCAGTGGATTCCAACAAAGAAAAATGAAGAAGGCAAGAGAAGAGGTGCAATAGGAGAAAGTCCTGAAGATATTCATCCTGGTGAATCTGAAGGGCAAATACAAGAAGCATCTACACAAGAGGATTCAAATGAGAGAGAGTAAGGATTAGAGGATGGCAATTCATCTTCTAAAAGCAGTGAAACTGATGAAGAGGAAGGAGACGCTAGCAGAAGTCCACACCAACAGGAGGAAGACTCTGATGAAGAAGAGAAGGATTGCTTCATGTAAAAGAAGTTTTTCCAAATTGAAATTGATAAAAAATTTCTTTCCCTCGACCATGAGTCAGACAAGATTGACAAATCTGGCTTTACTTTCAATTGAACATGAATATGCAAAGAAGGTGAATTTTGATGAGGTCATTGATCAATTTGCAGAAATTAAGGCTCGAAAGCAGAGACTGTGAATCCTCTCTATTTACCTTTAAAGAATAGGCTGAGCGTTGAGACTGGATTTCCTCTGTTTTTTGTATAAAATAAAATGCAGTATTACCTGTTCACTGAATTTTTAATGTCCTGCATTTTTCTTATTTCCAATTTGCTTATGACAGCAGTGTACTGTTTAAAAATCCACTTGCAAACATAATATATTTTTCTGTGTGCTTAAATTTTAAAATTATTTATGGGGGGTGCCAAAGGAAGGATCCGCCCCGGGTGCCAAATACTTTAGGTACGCCCCTGAACAGTATGCAGTTACTTTTGAAACATATTGTCTATGATAAACACTCTTGACATATCTGTAGTGATCTGAAAGTGATTGCACTTCTCTTTGGCTTAGAGTTTAGATACAAAATGTTATTTTGTTTCTTCTACAAGTCGGGTCAGCAGAGTTAAAGAGTTATTATGCACTGAATGAGTGTTCATTTCGACAAAATTTGGTTCCAAAGTTGAGTTTGAAATCCTGTATATATATATATATATATATATATATATATATATATACAAACTCAGAATGGTCCCCTGAGAAACTTATATGTTAAACACAGACCGTGCATGGAACAAGGAACTCTTCTGGGAAAATTAAATCCACTATAGTCCGAATAAGTAATGGTAAATGACAAATACCATAGTTTTTCTTTTTCATGATGCTAGCCCGACGTGGGCAAGGGTCTCTCGCAAAGAGGTCCCATAAATATAGCTTCCCTCATCAGCTATCTGCAAAGCAGACAGGATCCAGCTTTGGGACATGGATCTAGGGTTTAAAGCAAGCCTAGTCATTTACCATTACTTATTCGGACTATAGTGGATTTAATTTTCCCAGAAGAGTTCCTTGTTCCATGCACGGTCTGTGTTTAACATATATATATATATATATATATAGTAGGGTGTTTCATAAATGAGAACCACATTATATTTTTAATCCACATAGATGCCCGTGTTCGTTTTACATATTTATCACTCCTGGCCAAAAATGAGACTCCTTCGACAACAATAAGGGGTCCCGAGAAATCACGCCTTACGTCAGAGAGCACAGACTCATCACTTCTTCATCATTTCCCCCTTCTGCTTCTTCGGAAAATCCTTCCTGTTCTTGAAAACTGCTTTCAGCAGGTACTGTTTGTCTCCTTCCTTCGTTGTTAGGGCAGTATTGAATTTCTCGATGAGAGCGATCCCCCGTTCAGCCGAGTCGTTCACCACAACCAGGACGCGGACCCTAGCTAGGCCTGCTTGGTAGTGTGGGTCGCTTTCCCAAGACGAAGCGGGACTTTCGACGAAGACGCCGTTGATCCCGAGTGCGGTGAAGAGATCCTTCGTCCTCGAGGTAACGAAATCCGAAATCTTCTTTCCTTTGAAGGAGCCGAGGACGGTCTTCCCCTCCAAACGCTTCAACACTTTCCTCGATGCCGGCTTGGCGAGGTTCTATCGCATCCTTTGTTTCTCTTCCTGAGGAACCCCTTGATCGAAGAATGCCAAGCCGACCAGCTTCTCGGAGAAGTACCAGAAGTGTCGTTTCATGGCCGCTTGCGCTTGCTTGGTGACGTCGACGATCACGGCATCTTCCTGCAGTATTTCCAGGTCCATCAAGAACTCCAGATCCACACGTGGGGCCTGCTCTGCTCTCGTCGCACTACTCCAAGCCTTTGCGTAGGCGACGAACAGGCAAATTTCTGTGACTCCTTTCAGCTCCTGCCCGGTCATCCTGAACTGGTCCTGAAGGAGGTACAGCTTCAATCCGTAAATGGCTTTCGCCATCCACCGCGCATGGTGGTATGCTCCTGGCTTCCGCAGTGGCACATTGGCGACAGTCTCTTCCCCGAGAAAGAGGATAACCAGTTGAAGAAGTTCTTGGTAGTCATCCCGCGGCTGACCAGAAGCCAGAGCTTCCCTCACGACAAGGACAGTTCGGTCCTTGAGACCCTGAAGAGGTCCAGCGATGCTGCAGCCATCTGAATCAATAGCAGTGGTGATAAGAGATCGGTCGATGAAACCCCACTGCTCTTGGAATCTTTTGAAGATCCCAGTCTCGGGCCCAGAGGTGGGGCCCATCGAAGACCGGAAGACTTGGGCCAGGACGATTTCGTACATATGGTGCCTGCATGCTAGGTAAAGAAGTTGCTTCCCGAGACCCTCCTCAATCTTGACGCAGGCTCCCACGTGAATCCCGGTGTTCGATGCCGTTGTGTTGAGTGATAACCCCTTGATTCGTTCGGACAGGTCGTGTTCCTCACAAGATCAATGCAGACGCGTGCCGTCTCCGCTCCCGTGCCAGCTGGAACTTTCGGAACTCCAAGCAGCTTCTGGCCGTTCCCGGTGACCAGCACAGCAATCCGGTCCACAGATCCGTCACCTGTGATTTCAGGCAGCATTTTCCCGTCCCAGTGCAACACCAAGGGCTCCTCAGGACAGAATTCTCCCTCTTGATACGCCTCTGCTGCTTGCTTCCGAAGCGACTGGCGAGCACGATACATTGTGGAAGAGGAGATGGATACCTCGTTCAAATCGTGCCCCAAGGATTGCGCGACGACGGCGTAGGACATCGCTGCATCACGATAAGAAATGTTCATCCGGTCGTACGCGACAGCCACATCCTGAGTGATGAGGTTCCTCGACCGCTTCCTCGGAGAAGGACATGAAGCAGACGTGGAGGCTGCCAAGGAGGGATCATCTTCCGCAGATGGCGACGCCGAGGACGAGGAGCTGTCTTCAAGAGTAGCAGCTTCTGTAACCGTCTTGGCCCGCTCGAATTCCCGGTGTCGTCTCTCCTCCTGCTGTTCCTCTCGACGCCTTTTCCTACTCTCCATTTGGGCCAGCTTCATGTCTGCCGATCCTATACTGCTCTCTGTTGGGTCCTCCTGCTGACTCTTGTAGAAGAGCTTGTCTTCCTCGTTTGTCATCATAGAAAGGGTATTGGAATGACCAATATCGAGGATTTCGTTCTTGAGTTCCGCCTTGAATATGTCCTCCGCAACACGACAGCTCTCCTCGGATCTGTTCCTACTTTTCACCAACTTGTCGTAACGCTGGAGCAGAGCTTCCATTTTTCCGAAGGGTCCATTTTGACCAAGTACCTTTTTCCACCAAATTTTGGAGCGCCGTTTCTTTGGAACTGTTTGAGCTAGGGTGTTGAGAAAAGTACCATTAGATTTGTCTCACTAAGATCTATAATGTCTGCTATTTTTAAGACAATTTGCCTTTTAATATGTATATTAAAATAACCTATTCCTTTATTTTTACCAATTGAGTTATAAGAACCGATTCTTGTCTAGCTGGGTGAAACCATGAAAAAAGAGGCATCAACATCCTGGCAACACACATTCTTTTGGCCGAAGCTCTGCAAATTTTGAAAATCCTATTTTAATTGTTGGATGGTTTGTTTTAAAAAGCTCAAATGCTTCTTTTAGGTTGCATGAGATTAGCGATTTTTGTTTTCTTTCCCGCCTACCATCAGCTCCTTTTACAGAAATATAGTCTTTCAACCCTGGCATTTGTCTACTCACATCTGGCGAATGATAGAAGTCAATTACTTTGGCAGCAGTTTCACTATTCAGGCGTTTCCCCAAACGCGGATTAGGAGTTGAAAGCACTCCCTTCTCCCTCACCAAACTCTTTGCTTGCCTAGCCATGTAATCTGAGCACTTAAATTCTTCTCTGATCTTTACTTGTGTCCATCTTTTTGGTAGGATAGTAAGAATTGTCAGTTTTTCACTTCGACTTGCTACTTGATTACATTTCTCTTTTAGTTGTTGAAGAATCTCCAGTTCTGTATCATCTGAGTCACTGCATGAAATTGGTTGTTTAGTTGCAAGTTCAAACTTTCTTTTCACAACTCTTACTTTCCTCAACTTTCTCTTTGCGTAACCAGCGCTGTCAGAGAGTTTACATGGTTTTATTGGGGTCTCATCAAGTGTGGCCAATGAAGCAATGAATTTACTAAGCTCATACTGCATTTCAACTACATCTCCAACGGTTTTTAGCTCAGATGGGGCACTTGGTGAGATGGATGGTGATTTTTCAAGTGGTTCACATTCAGGCATTGGGGATGGACGATTTGCTAGTATATTTCGACAGGTTGCACATGCTTTATGATTATTTGTTAGTTTCAATTCAGGATTTTGATCAATCAAATTTTTAGTCAATGCACGAATGCCTTGTTTTCATTTTTCCTTTGTGTTTTTTAAATGGGTCACAACAGAACCTGCCCATATTAAAACTGCTGAAATCCATGTTTATCTAAAACGAAAAAAAACATATGTAGCTTAAAAGCCAGGGTTGGGTTCAATTACACAAAATGGAAACACATTTTATTTTTCTTCAAATTAATTAGATAGTATTGTACTTCACAATTTCAAGATCAATTGCAATTACAATTAATTTTGTCTGAATCAATCACAATTACAATTACACAAACATACCTATCTATTCTATATATCTAAATATATATCTAAAATAAATATATATCTATAAAAATATATATCTATATCTAAGTAAAACTAAATAAACTATGAAAGGTTTATTTTCATTGGATGATGTATGACTGCCAGATCTAGGGGTATAATTTTTAACAATTTACATTAATTGATCAATTACATCAGTTATAGCTCAAAAATCAATTACAATTACCTTTATTTTTATTATATTTTGAATCAATTACAATTACAATTAATGGAAATTAGGATCAATTAATTAAAAATACAATTATAATTATTCATTGTATCCAACCCTGTTAAAAGCTATTTTTGCTTAGATGGCTCAAATAAAATTTGGGACCTACTGATCTTGTTTCAGAGGTCTACAACAAGAAAAAATGTGCAGTTTGATTTACAGATTGGAATAAATACAGATGCCAAAAAAACCCTTGCTCCAAGGTTTAAATAAGCTTATTTTCACATGGGTACATACTGTTGTACACAATGAATAAATACACAAAGTTAAGTAATTCTATTAACACTCCTCTACCTCTTAAAACTGAACTTATTCTATAGGGTAGTACCTATAGCCTAATATAAGGTACTTTTATACTTATATACGTATATAGCTTTACCTTTAAACAGGATAGCAGGTTCGAGGTTCTTCACACTTTTGAATGTCCATATAAATTAATTAATTATGTAATTTAAATTACCTATATTATATAATTCTCTGAAATATACCAAAAAAAAAAAAATTATAATAGGGCCGGACACTTATTCGACCAAATAACTGGGTTAGGTTAAGTAAGATAATTACCGATGTTTTGAAAATTAGCAGACATTATATATCTCAGTAAGAAAAATCTAATGGTATTTTTCTCAACACTCTAGCTCAAACAGTTCCAAAGATACGGTGCTCCAAAGTTTGGTGGAAAAAGGTACTTGGTCAAAATGGAGGTGGGTATGGTCCACTGAAATGGCTGTAGCATCTACACTAACTTAATCAACACTAAAATTCTTATTCTAGGTTAAGGTAGAGATGTGTACCAAAAATTGGGTGAAAGGATAAAAAAAATCGGTTGTGACATCAAATGACCTACACAACGTCAAATGTCAAAAATAAGATCAACTTTTTTTTACTACTGAGGTAAAATATGAATAGAAACAAAGTTGTAGATCTGCTTAAAAGCTTTAAAACGGTGTTTAAATGGTCTCTGTAAGTGCAATAGGAGCCAAGATGTTTCATGTTGAAATATGGTATGACCTTGGAAATTGACATTTTTTTACAAAATTCGAATGGCCATATCTCCGGAACCATATGACCTAGAGTGTTGAAACAAGCGTCATTCTGTTTTTCTCACAGAGATCTATAAGTGTGCTAATTTTCAAAAACGTCGGTGATAGTCACGTTTTTTTCGCCGTTGAACTGACATGGAATGACTCATATACACGGTGAACCAAAAGTAGGTGGACAGTAGGTTGAATACGGTTTGTGTTATATTATATTATAACTATGGTGTTCATTATAACTATGGTGTTTGTGTTATATTATATTAAATATTATAACTAAATTTATTTAAATTTTATTTTGTATTATAGTATACAAAAAAATTAAATATGTATTCTCAAAATAAACGTTATCATTTACTGCCCACCTACATTTGGTTCACCCTATATTACTGCATAAAGGGAGTTTCTTTAGTTTCACTTGTACAGAACCAGAAGCTCCTTACAGTCATATTCGCTTTACCATAAAGGCTTCGAGATTTTCTTATATCTGAGTCTTCAGTCAAGGAGATGATTTGACCACAATACTTAAATTCTTGTACTTCATTGTATATTATGCTATTATAAATTTAATATGTACATGGAAACTTCCCTGCCTTCTAGTTTTGTAAATAAAATATTGTGATTCATTTTATCATATGCCTTACTTATATCTAGAAAACAGCTATAAATAGTTGAATAGCGATCACAATATGGTAGAGTTTGTCCTCTCAGTAAGTCACTCGAAACCAACTAACTCGATTAAAATTCCTAACTTCCAGCACGCAGACTTTAGTAAATTTCGAAATAAATTGTCACACGTCAATTGGGAAAACGTAATGGGGATCTCCAACGCAAAACTAATGTGGGAATCGTTCGAAACAGTATTTAGGACTATAAATGAGGAATGTGTACCGTACAAAATTAAGCGTGCGAAAGTAAACAACAAGCCCTTGTGGTTTACTTCTAGAGTAGGAGACATTATAAAGAGTAGAGATAAGGCTTATAGGCTACATAAGTGCGATAAAGACAATTTGTGATTACGAAACAACTACATATCTCTAAGGCGTGAAGCGAAAAGTGTAATAAAAAAGTCCAAGCGCGAATTTGAAATCTCCATAGCTCGTGACGGTAAAGGAAACCCCAAGCAATTCTTTCAATACGTCAACAATAGAAATCCAGTAAAAAGTGTCTTGGGGCCGTTGAAAAATGTTAACGGAGATTTAGTTTCTGAAAACAAGGAAATGGCTACCTTGCTAAACGAATTTTTTACGTCAGTTTTTACTATAGAAGATGTAACGAATATCCCTACGGTCATAGACATAATACCTTTTGACAATGGCAATATTTTGGATAATATTGTGGTTAGTGAAGGGGAGGTAATGCGCTATATTGATAAAATGAAAACGCGTAAATCACCGGGCCCGGATTCCATATATCCCATACAACTAAAAGAATTAAAAGATAGCATTGTTGTGCCGCTAACAAAGATTTTTAATGCGTCTATTTCTGAGGGGTGCGTACCAGATAATTTCAAGTTAGCAAACGTAACACCTATCTTTAAGAAAGGCGATAAAGGTGCGGCGGGAAATTATAGGCCAATCAGTTTAACGTCTGTTGTAGGTAAGCTACTGGAATCAATAATTAGGGATCGTATAGTCGAACACTTAGAATTGCACAACTTAGTTAGAAATACGCACGTTTTCAGGCGAAACAAATCTTGTTTAACTAATCTTTTAGAATTTTTTCAAAGCGTGGTTGACGTTTACGATAGTCATCGGGCGGTTGATGTAGTGTATTTAGATTTTCAAAAAGCGTTTGACACCGTATCGCACAAAAGACTCATTGAGAAAACTAAGGCTCATGGAATCAGGGGTGTAGAAATAAATTGGATAGAAGAGTGGTTGCGAGGTAGGAAACAGAGGATGGTCGTTGATGGAGCGGAGTCGTGTTGGGCTAATGTAGCGAGTGGCGTTCCTCAGGGTTCTGTATTGGGCCCCTTGCTTTTTCTTATATATATTAACGATTTAGATGTCGACCTAGTCAGTACAGTTTCAAAGTTTGCGGATGACACGAAGCTGGGTGGTAGGGCGATTAATGACGAAGATAGAGGTAAAATCCAGGAGGATCTGAATAAAATCGTTGATTGGTCAGTCACATGGCAAATGAGATTTAACGTTGATAAGTGCAAAATTTTGCATATAGGTTCGCGTAACGGTAATTTTGCGTATAGTATGTCAGGGAAAGATTTAGTCACTGGTGATTTAAAAGTAGCGAAACAAAGTACAGCAGCGGTCAATAAGGTGAACAAAGTGTTAGGTTTTATAGCTCGGAATTTTGAGTACAAATCGCGCGATATTATAGTTCCTCTTTATAAATCATTAGTTAGACCCCATTTGGAGTACGCGGTCCAATTTTGGAATCCGCATATGCGCAAAGATATAGACAAAATCGAAAGAGTTCAAAGATGAGCAACTAAGATGATTCCGTCGCTTAGGTCAAAGTCATACGAGGATAGGCTTAAGGAGTTAAAATTGACTACACTCTAATCCAGGTTTTCAAAATTATGAATGGGTTCGATAACGTAGATAGAGATAGCTTTTTCAAAATATCTCAATATAATAGGATTAGAAATAACGGGTGTAAGTTGACGAGTAGAAGGTTCGAGACAACAGTTGCCAAAAACTTTTTTACGCACAGAATAGTAAATAGGTGGAATAGTTTCCCGGTAGAAGTAGTTTGTAGTACGTCTATAAACATGTTTAAAAATCGATTAGACGCATATGTTGATAGATTGGGTATAGTTTAAGGTAGTAAAATTAAGGCTTTGTGGTGATAGATCCCACAGCTCAACACAAGTGTTGTGGGATATAGGGAGGCAGCATCTTGGGTTAGAGGATACTCTCTGTCCTTACACACCCCATTTAAAGAGATTCCTCTGCCGAGCGGTGCCCCCCATAGTACTGTGAGGTATTGAAAAACTCATGATCTTCACTTGCCCCACAAACACCTTTAAATGGGAGACCCAAAATGGGTGCACACACATTTCTACATTACTGTACAGTCTTTACAGCCACACCTACACTTTTCCTCCTAAGTATATATATTGTAATGTATATGGTTGTAAATTGTGACTTGGTCCGCAATTGATATGGACCGTGACTTATTTTTGGTTGGCAAGGTACTGGTATTGATGGATACCGTAATGAAATTGACTGGATTCTTTGGATCTGATATATTTGCATGTCGGTTATAAATGGATATGGAGTGTAACATATTTGTAGATAGTTGTCTATTATGACTTGATCCTCTGGATCCAGAGATTCTATCTTTAGTTTTAAATTGAAAATTAATTAGTTTTAAATTCATAATTATTTAGTTTTGTAAAAATTGGTCGTTGCCAATGTACAGGCAGTTTTTACATAGTGGAGCCACCTCGATGGGCCGAAGTGGCCCCTAGTGTGCCCACTGTAAAAATTTCTTATGTTCTTCTGGTTCGGAACCGACATAAAATTGTAGGTCCCGTCCGCCACCACGGAGGACATGCACAATACACAATTACGAACACAGTTAGGTAGACCAGCCATTAGTGGATCCTAGGGTCTTTGTTGGTCTGAAACATTATAACATTACTCTCAGTGTATTTAAATCTAATTTCCTTAAGTATATAGCTACTCAGATAAGATGAGTGGGATCTTTTAAAACGAAGCTCATTTAGTTAATAAATAATCATTTAAGCGGTGTAGTAACAAGAGTTTCTCTAGTGGTTTCGAGAAGCAAGAGGTGCTAGCAATAGCCCTGTAATTATTGCTGAATAGAATACTCTCATACTTATATATATATATACACAGGGTGTTTGAAAACTTTCTGTACAAATTGTAATGGGGGATAGGCAACACCAAGACAAACCCTTTTCGTCTATAAGTGTATGTCCGCTGACGTTACGATTCGGCGCGAGAGGGCGCCGCTGCAATTAGCTAAAAGGTGAAGTGGGCTAGACTCGCGCTTGCCGCGGGCATTCTTAAATCGGACGTAGTACGCGTAACATGGAGCGCTTCACGACTGCTGAGATGGCTGACATGCATATGGTGTATGGGGCTGCCAATGGAAACGGAAGAGCTGCTGTGAGGTTGTACCGACAGCGCTTCCCAAACAGACGTGTGCCAAACCACCAAACGTTTGCGCATTTGCATCGGCGACTGCGAGAAACTGGAACATTCCATGCAAACATGCATGACACTGGTCGGGAGAGAAACGTGCGCACTCCTGACATGGAAGAAGAAATCCTACGGCGATTTGAGGACAATCCAAGCGCAAGCACACGAGGTGTTGCACGTATCCTCGGTGTGAACCACGACCTGGTCTGGAGAGTGTTGCACGAGCAGCAGTTACATCCGTTTCATCGTCAGAGAGTCCAGGCATTACAACCTCGGGATTACCCTCTTCGTGTGGAATTCGCACGCTGGTTTCTGCAGCAGACAGCGGTGCAGCCTAATTTTCCGGCTTATGTGCTGTTCTCAGATGAGGCCTGTTTCACACGTGAGGGTGTGTTTAACATGCACAATTCTCACGTGTGGGCGCACGCAAATCCACATGCTACACGGGTGCATGCTCATCAAGAACGGTTCGCCGTCAATGTTTGGGCGGGTATCGTCCATGGCAAGTTGATTGAGCCGTATCTGCTGCCTGCCCGACTCGACGTCAGGAGTGCGCACGTTTCTCTCCCGACCAGTGTCATGTATGTTTGCATGGAATGTTCCAGTTTCTCGCAGTCGCCGATGCAAATGCGCAAACGTTTGGTGGGTTGGCACACGTCTGTTTGGGAAGCGCTGTCGGTACAACCTCACAGCAGCTCTTCCGTTTCCATTGGCAGCCCCATACACCATATGCATGTCAGCCATCTCAGCAGTCGTGAAGCGCTCCATGTTACGCGTACTACGTCCGATTTAAGAATGCCCGCGGCAAGCGCGAGTCTAGCCCACTTCACCTTTTAGCCAATTGCAGCGGCGCCCTCTCGCGCCGAATGGTGACGTCAGCGGACATACACTTATAGACGAAAAGGGTTTGTCTTGGTGTTGCCTATCCCCCATTACAATTTGTACAGAAAGTTTTCAAACACCCTGTATATATATATATATATATATATATATATATATATATATATAATAGAGAGAGGGGATGGCTATATTATCTCGCTTATTTACGTGTGTTGATTCACGAAGTGTATAGCCTGAATATCAGTACATATATACAAATATTACATACAAATATCAGGTCATTAAAATTTTTAAATTACGTTCTTAAATTACGGTGTAAAATTTTTTAAACACACGCAAATTTATAACGTGGTTTGATGTGCAGTAAAATTATTAGTTCACATACCAGAAGATGTCATGTAAATGTGATGGTATACAGCGATGTAAATAACAGAAAACTATACAGGGTGTCCGAGAATTATCTGTACAATTTTTGGCTGTTATTAAAAGTCAACCATGAAGTGTAGAAATTCCAGTGTTGTCCCATTTTACAGAGAATCTCATTAAGTTTTTTCTGATACCAAGTTTTGACAAGTTTTTTAGAAATTCCAGTGTGTCCGAACATTATCTGTACAATTTCATTTTTTAATAAAATTCTTGATAACACACGTAAAATTCTTAAACAAGATTATTTAGAATCTGTATTTTCAAAAGTTTCTTTTATTAAAGTAACGTTGTTACAAACATTCGATATGTGCACCATTAGTGATTCGCAAAACATCCAATCGATACTCCAAATGTTGCCATGTACGCTGCAGCATATCCACATCAATTCGCTCAATAGCAGCTGTGACTCTTGCTTTTAAATCATCAATGTCTATCACCCGCGTACATTTCTAAAAAACTTGTCAAAACGTGGTATCAGAAAAAACTTAATGAGATTCTCTGTAAAATGGGACAACACTGGAATTTCTACACTTCATGGTTGACTTTTAATAACAGCCAAAAATTGTACAGATAATTCTCGGACACCCTGTATATTTAAAAGTAAATAAACAATTAAGCATGTGTTATGAATGTATAAAAAGATCTTCTATTTGAGGTTCAGATCTGATGTAAATAAGTCAGTTTCCCTTAAAAAAGAGAGAAATTATTTAATTAAATTAAAATAATAAACCTTCATTTTATTTTTCATAATACAGATATTAAACAAAGAAATTGTTTTTGATTTGAAATATGTTTAACTTCATCTTGTTTTTTGTGATGTTCGCAATTTGTTAACATATGAAAATTGAATTACATTTGAAAGGTAATGTGGTATTAGAATACAAAACGAGTCATTGTATGTTTTGAGGTCGATGCATACTCTCGTTATGTCTATTAAACCCTTTTTCAGATATTTATTTTAAGTTTTCATTTCTAATGTTTAAGGGTATAAGTTCAAAAGTGAGTGTCAAACTCTGTCTTTGTCTGTTTGTTTGTTTGTTTTTGTTTGATTTTGTTTGTCTCATGAAAGACCGTGAAAGAACCCCACAGGAGGAATTTTTTTCTCGTGAAGGAAGGCGAGGATGAATCTTCTTTTTTTCCTCACAAGGAGGAAGGGAGCCCTCAAGGGGCAAGTGCCCTTCATTAAGACCTGTGAGGCCCCATAAATGGGTTAGGAGCTTAAGGAAGGGGGCCCCTTATAACGGAGGCTAAGGCCTTCAGGGGTAGATTTCAGAACACCCCAACTTCCTCTCCCCAAACGCGGGGATACTACTAGAGGGTAAAATGATAAAAACGGCAATAAAAACGCCGAAGAGACTTTTGGGGACTGTTTGTGAAATGAGCGAGGATGGTAGCGGCTAGATGAATGTCCTCAAAGGTCCACTGCGTGGTTTATCTCCTATGGATCCCGTTCCCTGAACTTTGTTACAAGTTTGCCGACACAGCTATGTGTTATCGGCGCGCGGTCCGGATGCGATCTGTTAAATTCCTCAGCAACCTCCCTCTGACTCCGATTTCCTACGAGCAGAATTACCTGGATGCGTTCTTCCTTACTCAAAGACATTTATGGGCACTTGCATAAACGGAAAAACATGAATTACTTATTTTACCCCATGGTTCCAGATTTATGGGACACCCTGTATAAGAAAACGCAAGTGGCCGATGATTCTTCCGCTCTCACAACTTTCTGGTGATGATAATCCATTCTGCAGAGTAGTTGCTTCGATGAGATTCAGGAATAGTGTGAGCTTATTCTCAGTCACCATATCTGTTAACACCTCTGTCGTGACGTCATGTGGTGTCACGTGATATGTTAAAAGTCAGATGGAATTGTTGGAATGGGGAAACAGTGGAAAATGGTCATTAAGCTGCTACACCACCAGTTCCCAAACTTTTTTGTGATTACCCCTTTTGGTTAATCGCCAAATGAAAACTACCCCACTACAAAAAGTACAGGAAATTTCATTTTACTGACCATGAGAATAAATAATTATTCAAATTTTATAAACAAAATACTCGATATATATATATATATATATATATATATATACAGGCCCGGATTTAGCTATAGGCGAACTAGGCAGTGTTTGCGCGTTCTGTTCAAGTGATATTAATGATTTAGAACTCTATGAAGAACTTAAAGTACTCTGCAGGTTTATACCTGAGAAAACAGATCTCGGAAATGCCCTTGTTTATATAGTGCAAAAACAACTAAGTGGGATTTATCCTAATGTTTATGTTGCACTTCGAATAGTATTAACCATCCCAGTTACTGTTGCTTCGGCTGAAAGAAGTTTCTCGCGTCTCAAACTTATTAAAACATATTTGCGTTCCACCATGTCTCAAGCGAGATTGCAATCATTAGCTATGTTATCAATGGAAAACGATATAACAAATTCATTAGAGTATTCTCAATTAATTGAAGAGTTTAGCTCGAAGAAAAGTAGAAAAGCATTGCTGTAATATTTAAGCAGCATCTGAACCAAATATTAAAGCATTAATATTTAGCCTGATAAGTCGATCGCTCTCACTATTATAAAAAATGAAATGTCAACATCTCTTATACATCACATATGAAAAACGTTTGTATACTATGGAAAGTCATTACCTATAATATTATATAAATCTTAGAAATCATTGTCTTATATTTTCGATACAAATCTTGATTCATATTATAATTTATACTTATTTGTATGGTTTATTTATATTTCTTATACAATTTCCATACGTGATTATTTTGGTTTGGTTTAATTTTTAAGTGCTGGCATAGTTCTGTCTATGCGTGATTCTAATATTGCTGGTATAGTACCGATAATTAAGTCCATATTTTCATATATATAGGCCTAGGGCCTCGCAATTTCTAGATCTGCCTAGGGCCTCGCAACTTCTAGATCCGGCCCTGTATATATATATATATATATATATATATATATATATATATATATATATATATATATATATGTGCCTTATGCATAAGTTGAACACATGATGTTGGTCAAAGAATGGCTACAACATTACATAGGAAGCAAGCAAAACGCGTCACCACCAACTACTAGTCTTGAGCGAGGGATGTAACTGTTTCTGCTGAATTCTGGGTTCAGTTACGCTGAAGGCGCAGCGTAAATCGCCTTCAATGTGCAGCCGACTTCGCAGTTTGTTCTTTATGACTATCAATGCTGAAAAGCCTGCCTCACAACAATAATTTGTCGCAAAAGGCACCAGCACTTTCTTTGCCTCTTCAGCAAGCAAAGGATACTCCCCATCCACTTTTGTCCAAAATGTCTCGATTTTTTCTTTGCAAACTCAAACTTCAGAATAAGATCTTGCTGTATTATCAGGAATTTTGCTTTCAGTTCAGGTGAGTCACTGCTTTCCAGGGCGTAATAGGTGAATGGCCTCTTTTGTAGAGAGCATGGCTACGTATTAAATATGTACTAATTCATTTAATGTCCTTAATAAGGATGTTGATTGTGGATTTGACATACATTGCCTACACAGAATCTAGATTAAACTAGGTTCTGTAGGTAGAAATTAAATTTTTAGCTTTTCTTTAGCCAACGCGCTACTATGAACGCACCATGTCAGTCTCAGAAAGTCTCTATAATTCTCTTCGTGGTGTAGCCGTTCGTCTTTTGTAACACTGCGACCACGACCTAAACAGTTAAACGGTCTAACTCGAAAAAACAATTTTTTGAAAAACAAACACTAAAAACAATTTTCAGGAATCCTTTTTACCCCGTGAAATGTCAAAATTACCCCCTTGGGGGTAATTACCCCCACTTTGGGACCCGCTGTGCTCGACAGGCCATCACATACTTACAAAGTCTTGCATATATCTGTGGCAGTGTTTTTCAACCTTTTCTAGGTCGAGGGACCCTGTAAGCAACATGTAGTAGCAACCAGTAGTAGCACCCATAGTTTTCTATCATTTTTGCTACTATAGTATGCGGTCTACCTACGATTCGGCGGTTTACCTTTTAATTATAGCTTCTTATCTTGTTTACTAATTGCTTGTTTACTCTCACTGTCAATCGCCCTTGACGATTGGTTAGGTTTAGTCATATTTTCGTTAGTTTTAACGAAAATATCATGACTAAACCTAACCAATCGTAGGTAGACCGCATACTATAGTAGCACCAAACTATGTAATAAACCAATTACATACTGTTACAAACAAATATAATTAGGCTGACCATACGTACCGTTTTGAACGGGACAGTACCGTTTGTTTTATATTTCCTGGCCGTCCCGTCGTTTTAATAAAAATGTCAATTTTGTCCCGGTTTATGTACTTACTTTTTCATGAATACAGAATATTACATAACCCCCGTCCCTTTCTTGCCATCCCATGTCCCGTTTTTGTCTCAAGGAAATATGGTCAGCCTAAATATAATACATTTTTCACTGCTTCTTACAGAATACCGCTGTATTTCCATTCTAACTTAGTTCCGTCTATATATTCTGAACTACTGGGCTTCAGTATGTTTTGTTAAATATTTATTGCACAACATATCAGAACCCTTAATGTTTTTTCGCTGAACCCTGGTAGAAAACAATGATGATATGGGCTAGTGGATATTTTCGCTCATCTATCGTTCAGTTGACAATTCTAACGACGCTTTAGGTAAAACCATAATATAGAAAACTCAGGTAGTACTCTTGCAAATGTGTAAGACACACGACGATACAATGTATTGGCTTCCTTTTAAGCTGATAAGATGTTAAGTTGCATTTACGTGTTAAGTTGCATTCAACCAATATGTCTTATCTGGGAGTAATATATAAATCTTAGTAATATGTAAAACAGAGTGATGAATGGAAATAATTATGGGATAACCTGAAGATCAGGGCCTCCAGCCTTATTTAGTTAGCCTTATAAGGCTAACTAACGAAAATATCACGACTTAACGAAACCAATCGTCAAGGACGTACAGTTGACCTACGATTGGTTAGGTTAATCGTGATATTTTCGTTAGTTAGCCTTATAAGGCTAACTAGTGAAGGCTGGGGGCCCTGATCTCCAGGTGATCGTAATTATGTTCTAAAGACACTTGGCAATGAGTCAACCAACCAATCAGCGCTCACTCTAAAAACAACAGCTTCATTCATAGTGTTGGTGCCAATAATCCAGCACGGTTGCAGCACCTTAAACAGAAATAAAATAAAAATAAAAAAATTCATAAAGTGGTACAACCGTTTGTAATACACACAACAAATATATGCCAGGTGTCGCTATCTGTCCTCAAGAGTGACTAAGAATAATGAGCGCAACTGTACATTTATTGAGTGGCTCGAATGGGTGCGTATCTCATTTTAATCGAGTTAAAGCAAGATAACTGTTTTACTTTGTTCTACAGATTAGACAAAACTAGTATAAATAATTATGGCAACATGCATACTGACATTATTTTGCCATAGAGGACTCTTTCCGTATGCAAAATCAGCCACCGAAGCCTTAAGTTTCAATAAACAAATGAAGATATAATAATAATAATAATAATAATAATAAGTTCACCTGGTAATTTTAGTGGAATGAGGTTGGGCCTACTTGAGCAACATCGATATACCTAAAATCACCACTTGGGTTTTTACCCTTTTTTGATATTCTAGCCTGGAAATAGAAACAATGAAAAACTGTGATTTTTACCTTGAAACTATAAAGGAAATAATTACCAACGCCTAAAATACCTGCCTACAGGAAATTTTACTCTAAATAATTTTTAATAGTTTAGAACATTGTAAAAATAAAATGAGCCTGTAAAAATAGTAGAACATAAGAGTTTACGTGCGAAATCTTACAACCAGAGCGTGAATAGTTTATATCAGAACGCCACAACAGTTACATATATGAAAAGATGCCTCGTACTGTTGGTGCTCGCGACGTATCGCCATTTACTCGTGATCGAGTGATTAAATAGTTAAACTGTAATCGCAGTAAGGGGTAAGGCCTGTTGACAGCGCCATATGATATAAATTTGTCATCAAATAAAACTCAACAACACCATAAACTTGAATACAAGTATACGTGAAATGGATGACCATCGATATAATGAAAATCAACTCAAGGATACGAAGATTCCTGCTTTCAACTCATAGTACAACTTGAAGGTTTCAGTATTTTGGTATGGGTACCAATATGGTATGTTAGAAAGACGAAACTGGTATTCTTTGAAGGACGTACTGTATGAATTACAGGAAATAAGTATCCATCCTTGAGAACTCTTTTCTTCCATTGTTCCATCGAGGAAAACTAGTTTAATGAGCATGCGCTCGTTGCAAGAAGACTGCGTAATCTGTCCCACCTCACTACACTAAGTGAAATAAAAGCGTTAGAAGTTCTTTCTTTGACTCCGAATAGCCCATATAAAATGCTTTTAAGTATGTCTTGAGGTATCTTGATCGCCATTTGTGGAAAACAAGGCCTACTCTATTCCCACATCTATATTAGCTCTAAAGGAAATATTGACTGGACTGTGGTCAAATCTTCCAAAATCTCATTCGCATCGCATCAATGCAACAGCGTGTCTAATAAGACCTTCATGAAACGCATAGAAAGGCTGCAAAGTACTGTACTGACAGTATGTGATTACCTATTTATCTTATAATATATATATATATATATACAGGGTGAGTCAAAAGTAGCGCCCGATTTCTGTCAGTTGATTGTTTGTTTGCCATTTGTATTACAGTGTACAGTGCTTACAAGAAGTCTCACCCCTCTGTCTCGTCCCAAGCTAGTCTGTTAGGTATAAAATGGGCGGTCCTTATGGCAGCGGAGGTGTGTTCGGATTGGTGCACATAATTGCTCTAACCCCATCAATGACGTCCACATTAGCTTTGTGTTCATCACTCTATCTATTTATATATAGAGACATACTGTATATAGATATATATAGAGTATGCAGGGGATAACGTGTATCAGTCCCAGCTATGGTAGTTGTCTTACAATTAACAGTCCCAAGTGCAAGTTACGTTAACACCTCCACATAAACTACCCTGGACTAATATAACATACGTGAAGCCCTTACCCAGAAACCATTTAAAAGGTGTGATTTAAAAGCTCTCTCTCTCTCTCTCTCTCTCTCTCTCTCTCTCTCTGATCACACCGCATCCCATCAGAGGTCTTCAGCAGGGACATCGGCAATGTATCCATATAACGTTAATAATAACCGAAACTCGGGGAAAATATACTCTCTGCCTTCCGCTCTATCCCAAATCCTTTTCTCTTAGTAACCTCTTAATACAAACTAATCTATCATATTTTGCGACTTTTTAACTCTGGTAGGATTCAATTCCATTCCTATAGTGTAAGAGATACTTAAATTCATGTGTGTATTATGCCATAGGATGTGCGTAATAAATAATAATTTTTAAATAGTTGGAGCGTTCAAGTCATCTGTAATATCTATAGACTACCCCTCAAGCCCACTCTCAACACTTAGATTCCCCTAAGACACAGGCGTCTTCAAGTAACATGAATGCGTGGAGATCTAAGGTGTTAGATTCCATATTATATAATTTATGTGCTAGGTTTAAGAACGCTGGCACTGAAGGATGGAAGGAAGGGAGAGTAAAAGCGATAATAGGCTTAATGAAGGAAGTAGAATGAGGATGGAGGTAAGCGTTGCTATGTCGAAGGAAACGAGGTTAGGTGGGGCTGGATGTCTGGCTATGGTGTCGGAGAATTGACTCAAGTAGATGGACGCTTTACTGGACAGCAATATTGCCGGATACTGGAAGAGGTGCTGCTACCCAGTGTTCGTGCGTATCTGGTTCCAGCGCCGGAACCATTTTACTTAATGGAAGATAACAGTCCCATTCATAGGAGTAACGTTGTGAGAGCGTGGTACGAAGATCACCCAGAGATTATTAATCTAATTCTGCCACCACGTTCTCCTGATATGAATCCGATTGAAAACCTTTGGGCAATAATGATTAACGAATGGGAGCAACGCAATGAAAGAACATTTGAAGCACTTTTAGCTCACACGAGGAATAGTTGGGAGAGCTTAAGCCGAACACCAAACATTCCCTACAATCTGGCCTCTTCTATGCCGCAACGATTGCAAGAAATTATTGATGCCGGAGGAAGCTATACGAAATACTAATGTTAAAGCCATGACGTAAATGTGTATCGAATATATATTTATGTTAATATAAAATTTTATTATATTTTTATGTTTGACATCTAGAAAAGTATATATTGTGACCATGAAAGAACTTTACTTATCCTTAGTTAGAATCTTTTCTTGCAAGTCTACGCTCGTGGAGATGATAATATATGCATTGTTGAAACAAACTATGAGAAGGTAATAGTTTCAGGAAAAAATAAAAACTGGCAACATCGAGGCCATCACATGTTTATGGGAATTGTCATATGATATGCTACCAATAAACTCTTATATACTATTATATACAGTATACTATATTACGTAATAATTACGATGAACAAATCAAATGCAAATTTCTCTGATTCACGGCCCACCAGTCTTGCTTTAGACTAATGACTTTCATAAGATGGAATAGGTTACCACTTAAAACAATGGATAAACTATCTATTAGTGAGACGACCCTGACTTCCTCGAAATGCGAACGCGTGAGAGGTTCACTGAGGAATTTGGTCATTAGATTCTTCACGTAGGATATGTATCACAAACAACAATATTGACAACAATTCCCAACAATTACTTAATATCAATCATTGCATTTGAGCAAATAATTTAGACCTGCGTCAAAATAACTTAGATATCATGCCATGATTTGGGATATTTGCCGAATTAGTCGTTCTCTATAGTCTACAGTACATATTGAGACGGTATAATGTAATGCCCAGCTAATATTATGATGACTAGGATTGCTCCATAACCATCCCAACATCCGAAACATGGTCATTCTGCTTCTTAATCATTTGTATTTTAAACACTAAAATGTAGCAGAAGTGACGTAATAATGGACGTCATTCATTGGGTTAGGGCAGTTATGTGCACCAATCCGAACACACCTCCGCTGCCATAAGGACTGCCCATTTTATACCTAACAGACGAGCTTGGGACGAGACAGAGGCGTGAGACTTCTTGTAAGCACTGTACAAGAAGGTAGAAATAAATGAATGACATGTTTATCTAACCATTTATTCGGGGGAAAATTATTACGGAACTGTACCAAGCTGTTTTACTTGCAATTTTCAAAGTGCCCTCCCTCGTGATCGATGCACAATTGCAGCCGAAAAAACAGAAATCGGGCGCTACTTTTGACTCACCCTGTATATATGTATATATATATATATATATATATACAGTATATATATATATATTTTTTTGTACTGTATTATTCGTTTTATATAATTTTATCTTTACTTCTTATTGTTTTACCAACTGATGATGGGAGTTTGACTTCCGAAACGTCTGATATTAAATTTTCATTATGCTGACTTGGACGTTGATCATCCTTTTTATTCTTTATATATATATATATATATATATATATATATATATATATATATATATATATGTGTGTGTGTGTGTGTGTATATATATATATATATATATATGCACTAAAATCACAAAATAACACGTGACCTTATTAATAAGCAAACAACCACAGGGAAAAGGAAACACAAAGTCCGAGCGCTTTCGTGATATATTCACATTCCTCCTTGATAATGTGAATATATCACGAAAGCGCTCGGACTTTGTGTTTCCTTTTCCCTGTGGTTGTTTGTTTATTATATATATATATATATATATATATATATATATATATATATAATATAGTGCCCTACAGATCACCAATTTGATGTGGCCAAGAAAGTAGGCTTACTATAATTAATGAATTAAATTGAAATGAATAATTAGAGGTCACCAGCTTGGGGATTACAGCCCAAACAAACAATATTTAATAAGGAGAGAGAAATTACTTTGTCGTTTTGTGTTTAATTAGGAAAATAAATGAATTATTTGTTCACAGTGATTAACTATTATATAACGGTATTTATACTATGTTAAAGATGAATGATTATTAACAATAAGAAATAGTTTTACAGTCTAATTGCTAAGTAAATACATTAATTTAGGTAGGCTAATGAGATATGTAGAGGTTAGCACAAAATAAGTAATTAAACCAATAATAACTGAAATAATGAAAGTACGGTATGGTCGGTAAAACTGAAATGCATAAAAGAGCACATAAACAATTGGATGCAAAATAAGTAAGTTATATGAATGAACACAATAACAAGGTGATATAAAACTTCGGTATTGGTACAACACTTGAATAGGCCTACTGCGGTCTTAACGGGAGAGTTAGTTTGAACGGTACTGAGGACACTTTTTAGGGCCTACGCGATTAGGCAGAGTTTCTGGACTTTTCAGCTTTGAATCCTGAATAGTGTAGCACGACGTAACAAAACACTGTAGATCGAGTGGGGGCCTACGAGAGGCTTACCCACCTGCGATTTCGACGGAGATAACTATGAAAGTTGAAGAAGCCTACGTGAAGGTTTACCGTCCTGCATTTCGACGTGGATAACTCTGAAGACTGACGAGGGCTTACGTGAAGGTTCACCGTACTGCGCTTCGACGGAGATGGTCTGAGGGCGTATAGACCTACCGGCAGGAGGATGTGTTGATGGCCCGTTGATAGACTTGTTGGAAGGGCGCCGACCGAATTGTGGTGAAGGATGAGTGAAGCCAGGGCCAGAAGGTTAACGCCGGTAGAGTGATGTTTGCTTCCGGCGGGATAAAATTGTAGGTCGCCTGAAGTGTTGATTCGCTTCGTGTATTGTTGAGGTGTTGCTTGAGGGACTGACTGAGGCCAGCTGAGATCGAACGGCGCTACCCGAAAGAGGAGATTCACGAGGAGAAGTAACGAGCAAAGTGAGAACGAGTTTAGTGAACTCTGGCTTATGTAGGCTCGGAAGACGCTAACTTTTCGCGGGCCTTTTGGAGAAGACAAACACCCTTTTGTTTTTCTCTCCTTGAACACCACATGTGTTTTTCGATTTCTGATGATTCCCAGATGTTTACGGACGTGAGGAAAGGAATTTCCGGTCGGTCTTTACACACACACACACACACACACACACACACATATATATATATATATATATATATATATATGAAAAATTATTTCACGAAAGTGACACGTGAAAAGTATTTATGATGAATAAAACCACGAAGGAAAAAAGAAACACAAAGGGGTGCTCAAGCGGATGTCATTAGACGAAAGCGCTTGAGCACCCCTTTGTGTTTCTTTTTTCCTTCGTGGTTTTATTCATCATATATATATATATATATATATATATATATATATATATATATATATACAGGGCGTCCCAAAAAAATGTATACACACTTTAACAGCTGATAGCTCAATTGATGTTTCTTTCTTTCCAAGTTAAACCCATTAGAATTAATAATGGCAGTCAGACTAAGCTTTGAACAAAGGAAATTCATTCTAAAATGCTACTGGAAGTGTGAAAACGCAGTTGAAGTGCAAAGACAGTTTAGGAGGGAGTTTCAAACAGATCCACCAACGCGACTTACCATCACTCGAATTAGAGATAAGTTTGAAGCCGATGGAACTGTTCAGAATGTCCACAAGAAGCGTTCCGGAAGACCACGGACATCGACAAGCCCCACAAAGCAAGAAAGAGTACTGGAAACGTATCACCAAAGTCCAAGAAAATCTGTGCGGCAAGCGAGTCGTGAGGTAGGAATTTCAGAATCGTCTGTCCAACGCATTTTGAAGCGCTGTCAATGGAAAAGTTACATTCCAAGATTAGTCCATGCTATTAATGAAGATGATCCGGACCGAAGAGTGGAGTATTGCGAGTGGTACTTGGCACGATGTGGATGTGGATTGGACGAAGGGGTTTCGTAGAATACCCTCCGCGTTCACCAGACCTCACACCACTAGACTTTTTTTTATGGGGATACTTAAAAGACAAAGTCTACGCTATAAAACCTGCAACAGTCGCTGAATTGAGAGCAGCCATTGAACGAGAATGCACACAAATACCAAACGAAATGTTTCGTGATGTTTGCGATTCCATTGCTTCGCGTTATCAGCAGTGCCTGGACCAGAACGGACGTCAGTTTGAAAACAGGCATTGACAAAACAATTAAATAATGTCTGTAGATTCTATTACATTTTGAAAATGAAATGTATTTTAATAAACACTGCCTTTATAATTATTTAAAGTGTGTATACATTTTTTTGGGACGCCCTGTATATATATATATATATATATATATATATATATATATATATATATATATATATATATATATACTAGCGGAGCGACCCGGCGTTGCCGGGGTGGATGTCGAACGCTATATATATATATATTATATATTATATTATATATATATATATATATGCTCTGTTACGTAAACTGAATGCCCGGTTAGGTTAATGGAATGCCTGGTTAATAACTGCATGCCCGATTAGAGTAATTGAATGTCTAGGTAGGTTAATTGAATGCCCGGTTAAGTTAATTGTACGCCCTTGACGATTGGTTAGGCTAAGTCGTGATATTTTCGTTAGCTTTAACGAAAATATCACGACTTAACCTAACCAATCATCAAGGGCGTACAGTTAACTTAACCGGGCATTCAATTAACCTACCCGGGTATTCAATTAATCTACTCGGGCATTCAGTTGACCTAACCGGGCATTTAATTAACCTAATCGGCATTCAGTTGGCCTAACCGGACATTCAATTAACCCAACAGGGCATTCAATTAACCTAACCGAGGATTCAGTTGACCTAACCGGGCATATACTATATATATATAGATAGTGTTCAACATCCACCAGGCAACGCCGGGTCGCTCCGCTCGTTTTAATTATATGTGAAGCTCAAGATTTTCATGACTGTATTCTTTTCTATAGTTTTATTGACCCAATAATTAGTCATGAAAATCTTAAGATTCAGAAATCGTGACACAATGTGAAGCTCAAAATTTTCACGGCTGCGTTCTTTTCGGTAGTTTAATTGCGGTGCTGGGGCCTTTGGGCCCAGTAATTTTAATTATTTAATTTATTAACACCCAGGTGCACAACCTGGGGACCTAATCAATATGTGTGTGAAGTTTCATGTTTGTAACTGCTTTCATTTTGGAGTTATGGCTGGAACACACACACACACACACACACGTCCTTTTATTATATATATATAATATATATATATATATATATATATACAGGGTGTCCCATAAGTCTGGAACCATAGGGTAAAATAAGTAATTCATGTTTTTCCGTTTATGCAATGCCCATGATGTCTTTGAGTAAGGAAGAGCGCATCCTGCTCGTAGGAAATCGGAGTCAGAGGGAGGTCGCTGAGGAATTTAACAGATTGCATCCGGACCGCGCGCCGATAACACACAGCTGTGTCGGCAAACTTGTAGCAAAGTTCAGGGAAACGGGATCCATAGGAGATAAACCACGCAGTGGACCTCCTCGGATCTCCACCGACGATAACACAGCCGCTACCATCCTCGCTCATTTCAAAAACAGGCCCAAAAAGTCTCTCCGGCGTTTTTATTGCCGTTTTCATCATTTTGCCCTATGGTTCCAGACTTACGGGACATCCTGTATATGTATATATAATATATATATATACATTTAACTGCAATGACCGCGCAGTATATTAACGTATAGAAACGACGTAAGTATAGAGGAGTGTTCTGCATACGAGGAAGAGAAATAACAAAGAAATGCCTTATTTTTCATTTGTTTGTTATTTCTCTTCCTCGTATGCAGAACACTCCTCTATACTTACGTCGTTTCTATACATATATATATATATATATATATATTACATTTTCGCAAAAAAAGTTTCAGAAACAATATAAAATTTCTAAAAAACATAATATTACTACTTGGTAATATTGTGTTTTTCTTTGGATACTTTATTCCCTTTAGTTACAGTGATAAAATTTCAAAAACAAGACCACAGTCATTACCGATTAGTAATTTCTTGTGCTTTTTAAACATTTTATGTTTTAAGGCGAACTTTTTTTCGAAATTGTACATTAACGCCAAAGCTATATTTTATAGGTACCCATTTTATTCTTGTGCGGCTCTGTACTTCGAAATACATTCCTTGAGTGTTTTAGTTGCGTGTCAGTTAAAAAGAACGAAGTCAACATTTTTCAAAAATTAAACTTGCGCAGAATGTATCAGGAAGCCCTCCCGCAGCTGTGACTTGGAGTTGACAGGAAGGGTGTTATTCTCGGTATAAAAAAGCATTTACGGTGAAAATCGAGTTTGTTTCAGTGATAAAAGGTTCCATCTTTCTTTTACGGCTTAAAAAAGCTCCAACTCTTGGCGCTTTTTAACTCTGACACGCAGTTAGAATGACTTGTAATGGATAAAACGTACAACTTAAATTTATGTCAAAATAGGATTCGAAGTAGTCGTATTGAAGTGTATACTGACTTTAAAACAAAGTTTATTTAATATTTTAAATTGGTTGAACAATTAATTATTAATTAAACAATGTACTTAGAATCAAACCAAAATTTTTACTTCAAATATGGTCTTATTTTTTACTCCCTAAATGAATTTGACCTTCCAAAACACTTATTTTTCCTGCCTTTAGTTAACTGCATGCGTTTTAGTACACATAGAAGGAAGCCTTGAACAGTTACTCCACTGACCCAGTTGGCTTTTTCATCTATTCTACAACTAAGAATGCTCGACAAGGAGTGAAATACACTCTCAAAACAAGGTACAAATGTCACATTGCGCCTTATGAGCTAATGGGTCAAAGGAAAGGGAGAGAGTTGTCTCCTCGTCTTTGCAAACTAAGCTCACAATGACTCGACTTTGAAATAATCGTTTACTTGTAATTATTATTATTAACAAAATAATTTGCATGATCAGAACTGCACAGAATTACAAGGTTGTTCCATTTGTAAGAAAATTATTCAAGTTATTAAACTCATTACATCGATTAATGACTACGTTTGTCATGCATTAAAATGTAGTAAATTGTTCTTTGATAATTTGGGGAGCGCGGGTAGGGAGGGGGAAAGATACTAAAAGAAATAAACAGACAGAAATATTATTTTATGAGCCCATTATCTTTTTTTTTTTTTAACTTAGTAGTGACATTCATCTGGAAACATTCCCATCAAATTTGGAAACTTTTTCCAATAATTTTCTTGCAAAAGCTGAGCAGATTTTGATCCAGTTTCTCATCTTGTGTTATTTCCTATTTGTGTCCTCCTTGCCAAACTTTTTGGTTAGTTTCACTAGTGCATCTGACTGAAAATGTGCACCTTAATTTATATACGAGTGTATATATATATATATATATATATATATATATATATATATATATATATATATATTATATACACCTTTCAACCTTTCAAATGTTCCGTGCGATGATTCCTCATTTCACGAAAATCAAGCTTGTCGCCTCTCCTCTCGAGTTGGCCTGGTGAAGTAGAGAGTGGGTTTCTTGTACTTTCCACCTCACATAGCTAGTTACGCTCGGCTCATCGGGGATTGTTCTGAGCCAGGTGTCTAATCTTCTTTTGAAGATGTCCACTGCAACACCACTCGTGTTCCTTAGTTCTTTGGGCAGCTGATTAAACAGTCTTGGTCCTCTCACAACAAAACTATTTTCTTTCAGGGTTAAGAATGTTCCCTGTCTAGCCTTTAATTTGAGAACACGACACAGTCTTCCTTTTCTACTTTCCACCGTTGTTTGGGGAGTTACAGGGTTCAGAGTAAGATTAGGGACTTGTTTCTCCATTATTTTCCAACTGTAAACAATGGTGTGTGTATGTCTCTCTTCTCCTTTCCAGTGAATATAGGTTTAATTCGCATAATCTTTCCCAGTAATTTAGTTCTTTGCACCCATTGATCTTGGCTGTGAAGCTTCTCTGAACCCCTTCTTGCTGTCTAATGTCTTCTTTTTTTATGGAGATGTTAGGACCGAGCAGATATTCCAATGATCAGGGTTTTCAGTAGAGGAATCACTATATTCCTATCCCTTCGTTTAAAGGTTCTCAGTATCTACACAGTTATTCTCTTTGCTCTGTTTACTGCTATCTTATTTTGTGTTTCAAATTTCGCATCATCAGTCATTACAACTCCTAAATCTTTTTCTTTAGAATTTCTCTGAATTTCCTGTCCATTTGGGGTATACAGTAGTATTCCATGGATTTTAGGTCCTCCTTTTTTCCGTACCGTAACATTTGAAATTTCTCAGTGTTAAACTTCATATTGTTGTCTTCCGTCCACTTTTAAATTCTGTTCATGTTTGTTTGTAGAGATCCCATATTCTCTGGGTTTCTTATTTTTCTACTGATCTTTGTGTCATCGGCAAAGGATGTTACTGTGCTGGCTCTGGTAACGTCCTCATCTATGTCAATTAGCATGATTATGAAGAGTAGTGGAGCTAATACTGCTCTTTCTGGTACTGAGCTGAGGACCCCTGATTCTGATTAGGATATTCCTTGTACTGTGACGACTTGCCGCCGCTCACTAAGGAAATTATATATCCATTTCCCTACTTTTCCTGTTATTCCCACATATTTCAGTTTATGTATTATGATTCCATGATCACACTTGTCGAACGCTTTGGCAAAGTCTGTGTGTATTACATCATAGTTTTCATTACTTTCAAGTGCATCAATAATGTTGTTGTAGTGTTCCATTAGTTGTGATAGGCATGATCTGCCTGAACGAAATCGATGTTGGTTATCATTTAATTTTTTCTGAGTTTCCAAAACGTCAGAGATTTTCTCTAACTATTCTTTCAAATATTTTAGTGAGATGAGATGTAAGCGACTCTTGGCCTATAGTTTTTGGCCTCAGATTGATCTCCTCCTTTATATATTGGGACTATGCTCGCGCTCTTCAGGATGCCCGGTATTTCTCCCGTGTCTAGTGATCGTCTCCATATCCAATATAGGGGCTCAGGGATTGCATTCTTGCAGTTTTTGATCAGTGTGGCATTAGGGCATATCATACTCTGGGTTCAGGGTTGAAATTTTGGAAAAACAAAGTGGCTAATATGTATTCCTATGTAAAAATTAATTCTAAGATGGGTTTATTATTTGCAACTTTTCCGAAAAATCTCATTTTCATGGTCAAAATCGCGATTTTCTGATTTGAAGGCTGCCTAACGTAGCCAGTGGTTTAGTCGTAATTTCTTCAGTGGGGTAACGCAACAACAATTTTTCTTATATAGCGTTTCTATAAAATTCTACAGCGTTTTTACATTTTATGTACATTCCCAAAAACACGTTGAAATTGAAGGGGTTAGGAAAGAAATATAGTTAGAAAGAGTATGTATTACAAAAATGTTCAGTAGAAACAGCAAAAAATATAAAACATCCTGATACCTTTAGTCTGCTCTACAAAAATGACCATATGGCTTTCTCACACATTACAGTTTTTGACACCTTACGCGACTGCGTATCATCAGCAATACGATGAGAAAGCAGCCAACTTTGGACGTAAGTTGTTGGCTTCCACTTGTGCAATGGGGGTCCATTTACGTTAATTTGCATCAAATTTGATATGTTTTCTATCAATAGAGTAGAGCGATGATCGGTGCAAATGTTATTCATTAAACTGAAGTCCCTTTCACATTGAGCTGAACTGCATGGGATTGTGTTTATGGCTGTGTGCAGTGCCTGGAGTCCATCTGAGTGGCCTTCTCTATCGATAAATGCTCGCATTCCCGTGATGGCCTCGTCCTGGTTTAATCCAAACCTTTGTGTCAGCCGTCAGCTGTTCACGTAGCTGATAGAGACAAATGACAATTGCGCAGTTGATTTACGCAGCTGCTCAGTTGATAGATACAGTTGCGTTATTGCTTTATTGCTTACAGGTTCCAGGGTGATAGTAAAACAGGAGTGGTGCCTAGTTTCATGGAACATGTTCCTACCTTTTTAGTGACAATTTCGAGGTTTAATTTTGCATTCTCAAGGATGAATTGGCAATTCTCATCGAACAGAGGACCAGGGCAGTAGGGTAACGCTAAAAGTAAAATAAAACCAGTAGGGTAACGCTAAAAGTAAAATAAAACCAGTGGGGTAACGCCGTTACCTTGCATTACCCCCCCGAATTTTAAGTTTTTCTTCAAAGAATAGGCGCGGCTCACCAGCTCAACTCTGATCGAGTAGCGGGAGACTTGCCACCTCCACGTGTAGGTTTACACGCCTGTTTTTCCTGGATCCCTGAAAAGCGTGGCCTCATAAGATCTTATATTATGATCTTATGAGGACTTTCAGCTCTTATGAGCATTAACGATGGCTTCAGCCTCTTCATCAGCCACTCAAACCTGAAAAGCTCTTAAGTATGTCCTGCTTCGATCTAAACACTGGGAGCATTTCTCGATGGTCTATCCTGGCTCTCACCCACCCATCTCTCCTCTCGTGGCCGTACACAGTTTGGGAAGCAGTTGAGACTTCCTGTACAGCTCTCTCGCAGGACTGAGTATGAACAGAGAAAGCGTCCACTTTGAGTGGAGTTTTCCTGAGATCCTCGAGCTCAGTCAAGGTCATCTTGCAGGTGAAAATAGGCTCGTAATTATTCTCTGATTCCCAGTTAATGAGATCCTCAGGTGAAGTGGCTTGCAGATTGACTTTGGGATTTTTATGGGGCCTCACTGTCGTATCACCAAAGTTTCTTCCTTCTCTGATCTTCTCTATCTGGCTCACAGCAAAAGCTCTCTGATGCTCATCCTCACTGCACAGGAATGAAGCCAGGATGTTCTCAGGATGTGCGTGGTAAGCTCCTCTTATCACTGCAGCAGAGATGATGTTCCTGATCTCGGTAGTCTGGTTCCTCAGCAGCCTCAGGCTTGAAAAAACGTGTGCAGGACCAAATTTGAGGTGGTGCTTCACTTTGATGTCGTAGTACATTTTGAAGTAGAAGTTAAGGCAGAACTTCACGAGGACCTCGAGCCTCGTCAACATCTCCCCCTTCAGTCCGTGCTCCCTCATCCACAACAGCAAGATGGCCTGTGCAGTAGTGAGCCACCTGGATTGGTTCAGAGGTCCGCACTTGAGACCAGCCAACTGTGAGCTGAGACTTCCAGACTTGATGGCTTTGATCAGAAGATAGCAGTTGTGCTGGTCTGTGGAGAGAGATTTGACTATCTCTACTGGCAGCTCTATGATATCTTCAGTTCCTTCCACTGGTTTGAAGTTGAAGTTGACCACCTCAAGTTCATTCACTTTCTCAAGAAGTTTTCCAATAGGCCCACTGAAGCCTGACCGGAGAGTTACAGAGCCGTCCAGCTTGATGATTAAGTGCCTCAGGGGAAGCTCGTTCACATGGAGCTGATAGATCATCCAGTGGCACTTGCGACCCAGCATCTTCTCCATTAAGGCTATGGCGCCTCCAGACCACCCCGTGTTGGTGTGTGTTGGTAGAGTCTCCTCCAATCATTACAAGGCTCTCGTCAGCTCCGTGATCCAGAAGCCACTCATGCAGGCCCTCAGCGATCTTATGAGCAGGCTTTTCTCCTTCCTCAGGTTCCTCGGGAGTGAAATGGAAGAGGTACTTTCCTTGAGGCTCCCACGTGATAGTGTAATGGCGTCCACTCACTTCTACACAATTATAACTGGCATAATTGCTCAGAGCCATCTACTGAGAGAATGTTGAACTTCGCCTTCTGCGTCCAAATGGTTACAAAGATTCAAATGGAGTAGATTTTTTTCTTATGTATGTATGTATTAAACCTGTGTAAGAGTTACGCAAAGTTAATGTGTTTAAATGGCAACAAATTACGACAAAGGGTTAAAAATAGGACGCGATTTTTGGGAAAAGTTGCAGAAAAGAAACCCCTCTTAGAATTAAATTTTACACAAAAATACATATTAGCCAGAGTGAAATTCAGACTCGGAAAATTATGATATGCCCTAGTGTGGCATTCCATTTCTCCGGTCCTGCCGCTGAGTGTGCTTTTAGTTTTCCTATAGCTTGTATAATATCATCTGTTGTAAAGTCGTAATCCGTTATACTTTCCCCCTTGTAGTTCTTCTTCAAAGAACGAGTTTCTATCGCATATCAGTTTGTCAGTTTTGGGAATACTGAAAGATGATTCGTACTGAGCTCTTAATATTTCAGATACTTCTGTTAGATCATCAGATAAAACACTGTCTTCATTTTTCAAAGGTCCGATGGTCGTGTGATTTTTCGATTTCCTTTTTACAAAATTATAGAAGTACCTTTTGAGTTAACCTTTATCGCTTCTATAGCATCTTCTTTTTCTGTATGCTTCTCAATTAGTTCCTGTATGACGCAATCAATACTTTGCAGTTTATCACTTAATATTTTTCTTCCGTTGTTGTCTTTGCAGTTACTTAATTTTGCAGTCACTTTTTCTCTTTCGGAACAATGACCTCTTTTGTCTCTCGAACATACTTCTCTTTACTCTTTGTTGTATTTTTGGGATATGTCTTTCCACAATTTCCAGCGTCTTCTCCTCTAAGATCATTAGCATCTCTTCCGTTGTCTTGGCCTTGAAGATTTACCAATCTATTACTTCCATGCTGGATGCAACACCTTCCCAGTTTATAGCTTTGGAGTGAAAATTAAAAATTTCAAATGTGCTTCTTTCTATTGTTCATGTTCTTTCCTTTCCTGTTGGTTGTTAGTAGGATGGGCGCAAAATGGACGAGTGCAATGCAATTGCAAATGTTGCATAATGTTGCACGAGTGCCAACCCCACCCCCTTTGTTGCAAGGCACCCCATAGTGCCAACTCCCATTGTTGCAAGGCACCTCCAAAATGGAGGAGGGGGAATGTTGCAACTTGGAAGCGGAGTTATCCCCCAAGCTGCAATGAACCTAACGTAAGGAAGAGAGGTGGTCGCCCGGCAGGAGCCGAGCGCATACTAAGACTTCAGCCGTGCCGCCGCTCTCTTATAGAGCCCCTAATCAGCCAGGTGGCTTAATCAGCCAGTGCCTCCGGGCATCAGCCAGTTGGCACATCAGCCAGTGCCTCCGGGCATCAGTTGACACTGTGGTCATGTGCGTCGCGCGTTAAACGGTGGCGGGTTCGAGCCCCGGCCCGGTCTTCGCTATCCAGGGTATCCTAATGACGCCGTAGGTCTAAGGTGGGACGTAAAACAATTCGTGCGGAAAAATAAAAAATAAATGAACAATTCTTACGGAAAAAAAATTGGGCTGGAGACCCGACCCGGCCTTCGCTACCCACGATACCCTAATGACCAGAAAAAATAAAAAAATTGAGTTCGCACCCTGTCCCTTCCCTCGCTATCCAGGGTGCCCTAATGATCCCCGTAAGTCTAAGGTGGGGCGTAAAACAATTGGTATTGAAAAATATATAAATAAATGAACAATTCGTACGGAAAAAATTGGGTTCGAGCCCATCCCCCCCCGGCCTTCGCTAACCAGGATACCCTAATGATCAGAAAAAAAGAAAAAAATTGGGTTCGCACCCCGGCCTTCGCTACTCAGGATACCCTAATGATCAGAAAAAAAAGAAAAAAATTGGGTTCGTCCCGACCCGGCCTTCCACGATTCGTAGGGGCAGGACCCCGTTATTGTAACAATCGATCATGGCCCTTATTTGTTTATCTCTGTCATATATATATATATATATATATATATATATATATATATATGTATATATATATATATGTATGTATATATGTACAGCAGCGGTCAATAAGGCGAACAAAGTGTTAGGTTTTATAGCTCGAAATTTTGAGTACAAATCGCGCGATATTATAGTTCCTCTTTATAAATCATTAGTTGGACCCCATTTGGAGTACGCGGTCCAATTTTGGAATCCGCATATGCGCAAAGATAAAGACAAAATCGAAAGAGTTCAAAGAGAGCAACTAAGATGATTCCGTCGCTTAGGTCAAAGTCGTACGAGGATAGGCTTAAGGAGTTAAAATTAACAACACTCGAGACTAGGAGGATAAGGGGTGATCTAATCCAGGTTTTCAAAATTATGAATGGGTTCGATAACGTAGATAGAGATAGCTTTTTCGAAATATCTCAATATAATAGGACTAGAAATAACGGGTGTACAGTAAGTTGACAAGTAGAAGGTTCGAGACAGCAGTTGCCAAAAACTTTTTTACGCATAGAATAGTAAATAGGTGGAATAGTTTGCCGGTAGAAGTAATTAGTAGCACGTCTATAAACATGTTTAAAAATCGATTAGACGCATATGTTGATAGATTGGGTATAGTTTAAGGTAGTAAAATTAAGGCCTTGTGGGGATAGATCCCACAGCTCAACACAAGTGTTGTGGGATATAGGGTAGGCTGACTATATTTCCTTGAGACAAAAACGGGACATTGGGATGGCAAAAAAGGGACGGGGGTTATGTAATATTCTGTATTCATGAAAAAGTAAGTACATAAACATATTGAGCTTACAATTATTCTTCAGTGACAGAACCCATACAAAAACCTATACAAAACGGTACTGTCCCGTTCAAAACGGTACGTATGGTCAGCCTAATATAGGGAGGCAGCGTCTTGGGTTAGGGGATACTCTCTGTCCTTACACACCCCATTTAAAGAGATTCCTCTGCTGAGCGGTGCCCCCCATAGTACTGTGAGGTATTGAAAAACTCATGATCTTCACTTGCCCCACAAACGCCTTTAAATGGGAGACCCAAGATGGGTGCACACACATTTCTACATTACTGTACAGTCTTTACAGCCACACCTACATTTTTCCTCCTAAGTGTATATATTGTAATGTATATGGTTGTAAATTTTGACTTCGTCCACAATCGATATGGACCGTGACTTATTTTTCGTGACAAGGTACTAGTATTGATGGATACCGTAATGAAATTGACTGGATTCTTTGGATCTGATATATTTGCATGTCGGTTATAAATAGATATAGAGTGTAACATATTTGTGGATAGTAGTCTATTATGACTTGATCCTCTGGATCCAGAGATTCTATCTTTAGTTTTAAATCGATAATTAATTAGTGTTGCTAAATTGGTCGTTGCCAATGTTCAGGAAGTTGTTACATAAATTTCTTATGTTCTTGTGGTTCGGAACCAACATAAAATTGTAGGTCCCCTCCGCCACCACGGAGGACATACACAATTACGAACACAGTTAGGTAGACCAGCCATGAGTGGATCCTAGGGTCTTTGTTGGTCTGAAACATTATAACATTACATTATAACATTATATATATATATATATATATATATATATATATATATATATATATATATATATATACACTTCCCTGTTTAAAAGCGTTATAAACACGAATTGTTTCGTTGTTTCGTGTATAACTGTTAATCGTGGCTTTTCTACAAAAAAATTTTTATTACGTGCCATAAATTCCTTCTCATATATATATATATATATATATACACACACACACAAGTTTTATTTCTATATTAGCGAATCTTGGAAATCAGAGATTCGAGATAAGATACGCGTTTTAAATGATACTATAGAGCTTAACAACCCAATTTATCACACTTCTTTGATTTATCATTCACTTTTATGATTCAAGGTACTATAACCTCCGCTCTCTCCAATCCTCTCATACCCCCTGATGGACAAAGCTAATATCATCTTTCCACAACAACAATTTAATCACACGCCATAAACGATCTTATCATATATATATATATACCCGGGTGGCGCAAAAGTCACGACCGGTTTTTAAAAATCAATAATTTTTTTGTTAATGATTTATTTTAACTTTCCTTTTAGAGAATGACACATTGGAAATAGGAGTTTTTTTTAAGCATGTATGGAAAATTGTTTCTTTCAAATGACCTCCATTTTCACCTTCACAAATTCGTGCTCTTTCAACAGCGTTCTTCATAACATTTCGCAGGATATCTGGTCCTAGTCCCCTTATTTCTGCCCGGATATTATTCTTTAGCTCCTGGATAATACGTGGTTTGTTAACATAGACCTTATCCTTCAAATAGCCCCAAAGGAAATAGTCGGGAGCTGTTAGATCTGATGATCGTGGTGGCCATTCAAATGCAGAATTTCTGGATATCAAACGTTCACCAAAGAGTTCTCTTAAAAGGCCCATAGTTAGCCTGGCGGTGTGGGCAGTGGCCCCATCTTGTTGGAACCACATATCTGGTTTGTCTGCAACAGCTGGTCGTAAGTAATTTTCAATCATGGCCCGATATCTGTCGCCAATTATGGTCGCGGCGACTCCGGGCTCACTTTCAATGAAGTACGGGCCAATGACCTTTTCGGATGTAACACCGCACCATACGGTACACTTAACTGGATGTAATTGACGTTGGTGAAGTGTTTCAGGGTTCTCAGTACCCCATATCCTGCAGTTTTGCTTGTTTACAAAGCCATTAAGTTGAAAATGAGCTTCATCACTCATCATCAGATTGTGAGTAAAGTCATTCCGTCTGGCCATTTCTTGGAAGCGGACTGCATAGGCAAGGCGTTTTGGACGATCTGTTGGCTTTAGTTCTTGCACTAGTTGGACTTTGTACACAAACAGGTGTAATTCGTTTTTTAAAATCCTTTGAAGAGACCTGCGAGATATTCCAAGCTGAGCAGAACGCCTTCGGGTTGATGTTTCGGGATTCTCCTCTACACTCCTCTGCACGCATGCACGATTAGCACCATGTCGGGCTGAACGTGGTCTCCCGGCTCGTGGAAGATCGCTAACTGAGCCCTGCATCTGAAAACGCGCGACCAAGCGACGGTCCATCCTCTCCGAAGGCGGTGTCCGCACTTTGAAATGACGGGAATAGGCTCTTTGGGTTAACTTTATCGATTGATGATGCTCGAAGTAAAGCTCTATGATTTTGGTTGATGATGCTCGAAGTAAAGCTCTATGATTTTGGTTCGCTGCTGAGTTGTGTATTTTTCCATGATTAATTTGCAAGGGGTCCTTTATATATCTGGAGAAAAGAAAAAAGAAATATTAATAAACAAAAAAATTATGAATTTTTAAAAACCGGTCGTGACTTTTGCGCCACCCATATATATATATATATATATATATATATGCACCCACACGTTTTATTTCTTTATTAACAAATCTCTGATCTCCAAGAATCGGGATAAGATGCGTGTTTTAAAATATACCTCACAGATGTGGGTCATTTCAGTTAGTTCGCTCAATATCGTATTTAACACATCTTTGTCAATCCTTCATGGGTAATTAAATATCCTTCCCTTTTAAGGCTCCATAAACATATATCTTCCAATATCACGAAAACCCTTCCTTTCCCGACCAACGAGGATGTTCAGGCAATAACACGTTTTCTTCCTCTCCCCCTCCCTCCCTCTCTCTCTCGAATACAAGATCGAGAACCAAATCGTAACGCGTCTCCACGAATCGGGACAACTGACACGCCACAGAACTCACAGGACAACCAACCACAGCCCTGTGGACGGGTCCCAGGACACCAGGTTGGTCAATACGCAGGCCTACGCTTCAGTTCCCGCCCAAATATTCACCGCTAGCCAATAGGAAGCAAGCTATTGTGTTTTATGGGTTGGGCACAGGCCCCCTTATAAAGGGAACGTTTCGGATCAGAGACTCAGTACGTACATTACCCGCTAGCGACTTATACGCAATGACCCAATTATCTTTGTTCAATTCACCCGACCTGATTGGGGATGAAGACTTTACGCTCAAGCAGCTCGACCAATTTTCAGAGCTGGAGATCAGGATGCGATATTTTCTAGCCAGAGTATTGCGGAAAATTGTGGTGAAATGCAAGATCCGTTCAATGAAAACGTTGCTGAGATGTGAGTAATCCCTAAACGTTATAATAATTGTTATGAAAAGTAGTTTGTATTGTTTCCTGCTTATAATTAGTAATCTAGCTTCAATAGGCGTTAATTTATAAAAGATGCCAATAAGAGCGTTTTGAAAAATATGTTCAATTATTGTCTGTTTCCCATATACATATATATATATATATATGTGTGTTTTTATTTATACATTTCTTGTAGGGTTTTTAGATATATTAAAACTTTTAATAATTATCTGTAATTAAATTCGTGCCATTTCTCTTGGCCTTCTCGGGCTATATATAATGTTTCAATCGGTCTTAACTTATAAAAGATGCCAATAAGAGCGTTTTCAAAAATATGTTTAATTATTGTCTGTTTCCCATATATATATATATATATATATATGGTGGCCAAAGCTTTTATGATTTATATCCATTCAAATTCGTAATGTTATAATGTTATAATGTTATAATGTTTCAGACCAACAAAGACCCTAGGATCCACTCATGGCTGGTCTACCTAACTGTGTTCGTAATCGTGTATTGTGTATGTCCTCCGTGGTGGCGGAGGGGACCTACAATTTTACGTGGGTTCCGAACCACAAGAACATAAGAAATTTATGTAAAAACTGCCGGTAAATTGGCAACGACCAACTTTTACGAAACTAAATAATTATCAATTTAAAACTAATTAATTATCGATTTAAAACTAAAGATAGAATCTCTGGATCCAGAGGATCAAGTCATAATAGACTACTATCCACAAATATGTTACACTCTATATCTATTTATAACGGACATGCAAATATATCAGATCCAAAGAATCCAGTCAATTTCATTACGGTATCCATCAAGTCACGGTCCATATCGATTGCGGACCAAGTCAAAATTTACAACCATATACATTACAATATATATACTTACGAGGAAAAGTGTAGGTGTGGCTGTAAAGACTGTACAGTAATGTAGAAATGTGTGTGCACCCATTATGGGTCTCCCATTTAAAGGTGTTTGTGGGGCAAGTGAAGATCATGAGTTTTTCAATACCTCACAGTACTATGGGGGGCACCGCTCGGCAGAGGAATCTCTTTAAATGGGGGTGTGTAAGGACAGAGAGTATCCCCTAACCGAAGACGCTGCCTCCCTATATCCCACAACACTTGTGTTAAGCTGTGGGATCTATCCCCACAAAGCCTTAATTTTACTACCTTAAACTATACCCTTCCTATCAACATGCGCGTCTAATCGATTTTTAAACATGTTTATAGACGTGCTACTAATTACTTCTACCGGCAAACTATTCCAGCTATTTACTATTCTATGCGTAAAAAAGTTTTTCGCAACTGCTGTCTCGAACCTTCTACTTGTCAACTTACACCCGTTATTTCTAGTCCTATTATATTGAGATATTTCGAAAAAGCTATCTCTGTCTACGTTATCAAACCCATTCATAATTTTGAAAACCTGGATTAGATCACCCCTTAACCTCCTAGTCTCGAGAGTAGTTAATTTTAACTCCTTAAGCCTATCCTCGTACGACTTTGACCTAAGAGACGGAATCATCTTAGTTGCTCGTCTTTGAACTCTTTCGATTTTGTCTATATCTTTGCGCATATGCGGATTCCAAAATTGGACCGCGTACTCCAAATGGGGTCTAACTAATGATTTATAAAGAGGAACTATAATATCGCGCGATTTGTACTCAAAATTCCAAGCTATAAAACCTAACACTTTGTTCGCCTTATTGACCGCTGCTGTACTTTGTTTCGCTACTTTTAAATCACCAGTGACTATAACTCCTAAATCTTTTTCCTGCTCTACGCTTGTTAAATCTTTCCCTGACATACTATACGCAAAATTAACGTTACGCGAACCTATATGCAAAATTTTGCACTTATCAACGTTAAATCTCATTTGCCATGTGACTGACCAATCAACGATTTTATTCAGATCTTCCTGAATTTTACCTCTATCTTCGTCATTAATCGCCCTACCACCCAGCTTCGTGTCATCCGCAAACTTTGAAACTGTACTGACTAGGCCGACATCTAAATCGTTAATATATATAAGAAAAAGCAAGGGGCCCAATACAGAACCCTGAGGAACGCCACTCGCTACATTAGCCCAACACGACTCCGCTCCATCAACGACCACCCTCTGTTTCCTGCCTCGCAACCACTCTTCTAGCCAATTTATTACTACACCCCTGATTCCATGAGCCTTAGTTTTTTCAATGAGTCTTTTGTGTGGCACGGTGTCAAACGCTTTTTGAAAATCTAAATACACTACATCAACCGCCCGATGTCTATCGTAAACGTCAACCACGCTTTGGAAAAATTCTAAAAGATTAGTTAAGCAAGATTTGTTTCGCCTAAAACCGTGCTGCGTATTTCTAACCAGATTATGCACTTCTAAGTGTTCGACTATACGATCCCTAATTATTGATTCCAGTAGCTTACCTACAACAGACGTTAAACTGATTGGCCTATAATTTCCCGCCGCACCTTTATCGCCTTTCTTAAAGATAGGTGTTACGTTTGCTAACTTGAAATTATCTGGTACGCACCCCTCAGAAATAGACGCATTAAAAATCTTTGTTAGCGGCACAACAATGCTATCTTTTAATTCTTTTAGTTGTATGGGATATATGGAATCCTGCCCCGGTGATTTGCGCGTTTTCATTTTATCAATATAGCGCATTACTTCCCCTTCACTAACGACAATATTATCCAAAATATTACCATTATCAAAAGGTATTATGTCTATGACCGTAGGGATATTCGTTACATCTTCTATAGTAAAAACTGACGTAAAAAATTCGTTTAGCAAGGTAGCCATTTCCTTGTTTTCAGAGACTAGATCTCCATTTACATTTTTCAATGGACCCAAGACACTTTTTACTGGATTTCTATTATTGACGTATTGAAAGAATCGCTTGGGGTTTTCTTTACCATCACGAGCTATGGAGATTTCAAATTCGCGCTTGGACTTTTTTATTACACTTTTCGCTTCACGCCTCAGAGATATGTAGTTGTTTCGTAACAACAAATTGTCTTTATCGCACTTATGTTGCCTATAAGCCTTATCTCTACTCTTTATAATGTCTCGTACTCTAGAAGTAAACCACAAGGGCTTGTTGTTTACTTTCGCACGCTTAATTTTGTACGGTACACATTCCTCATTTATAGTCCTAAATACCGTTACGAACGATTCCAACATTAGTTTTGCGTTGGAGTTCCCCAATACGTTTTCCCAATTGACGTGTGAAAATTTATTTCGAAATTTACTAAAGTCTGCGTGCTGGAAGTTAGGAATTTTAGTCGAGTTAGTTGGTTTCGAGTGACTTACTGAGAGGACAAACTCTACCATTTTGTGATCGCTATTGCTCAACGGTTCTATTACTTGAAGATCAGTAATTAGCCTATCATCCGTAATGGAGCTTTAACAATATTTTTCACGATAATTCAGCAACGCAGTAGGATTTTTAAATTACCAAACTGCAATAAACGCTTTTTGAAAAATATTTTTAATTATTGTCTGTTTCTCCATATATATATATATATATATATATATATATATATATATATAATTATATATATATTAGGGTGGTTCACAAGCATAGGGAAAATTTAGCATCTGAGATTTCACTTCTGGGTCATTGTTGCTTTTGTTCCTACACTTAGTGTGAATAACTGTGTGAAGTATGGTTGGTCTACGGTGTCGTTAAGAGGTCGCTCAATCATGCATGACGTGTCTCACTAATGACTGATTACTATAGTATGACTAAATTTGGCTTCTTTTGTAGGAATGTGTAGAAATGCCGCCGAAGCAATCAAAAACACGGTCTAGCAGTGAGGTGTGGTTACTAGGGAAGGCGGAGGAGAAGTTAACTAGGGCACGACTCCCTACCAAGCTTCAAGTCCTACGGAAATTCATGTTCCACCATCTGGAGGAGAGGAAGACAGAATATAACAGTGCGGTGATGACCATTGAGGCTTTGATCCCGTTTTGGACAAAAGCAAACGTTCCAATGACGGATACCAGATACGCTGAGAAGCTCCTGAAATTGTACGAGCAATACAAGGGGCTGAAGAAGAACCGCACAAAGAATTTCCCATCCTACAGAATGAAGGAGGACATATTTCGCGGAGACCTTGACGATGTGTTCGATCTTTCACGTCATGACACCCTCAAGACCATGTTGAATGAGGACAAGAACTTCCTTGTCGCTCAGCTTGATAATCCCACTTCCTCCAGCTTTGGCCCGATTGACAAGAAAATGGCTGACCAACAAACGAGGAAGAGGACTCGGTGTGAGGCGGAGATGAACCGAGAGAAGGCCAAGCGCGAGACGGATGCGAGATGGTCCCAGGGAGAACTGGAGGCTTCTAGTTCAAGCACATCTGAATCATCAGATTCAGATACTGTAGTTTTTAAGGAGTCAGCACGAAAACGTTCCACTCCTAAGCGATTGAAGTCTGTGATCACGCCTGACATTTCCTTAGCCTTGGATCGCCACAACATCAGTGACAGGAAAGGAATGGCAGTGGTCGCAGCAACTATTAAATCGCTGGGGCACAATTTGGACGAAGTGTCAATCTCACGCAGCACCATTCGTCGCGTGAGACAATGTACACGTGAAGCGGTGTGCCGCGAAGATCAGGCCACTTTCAAGACCCATGAGCCCCTTCTCTTGCACTGGGATAGTAAGCTGCTTACAGATATCTCCCATGGGTTAGAGGTGGTGGACCGTGTGGCTCTGCTTGTAACCGGTAACGGGGAAGAGAAACTCCTTGGAGTTCCAATGGTAGCTGCTGCAACTGGAGCATCTCAGGCTCAGGCGTGCCTGAAGCTTGTGGACGACTGGTCTTTGAGGGGCAACGTTCGAGGTCTTGTTTTTGATACAACTGCGTCCAACACGGGACTTCATGCTGGAGCTTGTACTCTCATTGAAAAGGAGTTGGGTATTGATCTGGTGTGGATCGCTTGCCGACACCACGTGGTGGAAGTCGTCCTTGCTGCGGCCTTCGGTGCTTGTTTCGGAACATCCAGTGGACCTGAAATTGGCCTATTCAAGAGCTTCAAGCAGCACTGGGTTTTCATTGATCGCAGCAAGTTCGAGAGTGCACCTGACAGCCTGTTCATTGAAACAGCAGAGCAGAAGAAGGAAATGGTAACTCCTACTACAAGGAGGCTGTCAAGAAGAAGAGCCAGCGGGACGACTATGATAAACTGATGCTTCTCTGCTTCCTTTTCTTGGGAGGGAAGCTTGACGGTCCTGTGAGAATTCGAAGCCCTGGAGCCATGTACCATGCGCGATGGATGGCCAAGGCCATTTACACGCTCAAGGTGTTCCTATTCAGAGATCAATTCACCTTGCTTCAGACCGAGAAACGGAACATCGAGGAACTAAGCCTGTTTATCACGCTCCTTTACGGCCGCTACTGGAACGAGGCCAGTGTTGCATACATGGCTCCATTGAATGACCTCACTTTCTTGCGCCAGCTGAAAGCTCACCCAGGAAAAACGAATGACGCGGCATTTGCCGCGATGAAGCGCCATTTGTGGTTCATTTATGAGCACTTAATCCCCTTGGCACTCTTTGATCCTCGAGTTCACGCATCCACGAAGGAGAGGATTGCTCACAACATCGTAGCTGTTCCCGAAAAAAGAAAAGGACTCAAGCGCGTGGACGGAAAAACGTTCTCTTCGAGCAATCCCTTGGAATTCTATGCCACCATACGTTCAGCAATCTTCTTCAACCTCGTCATGCAGCACGGAAGTGAACAGGCGCAATCATTCAGTCCAAGACACCAAATGATTGGAACACAGATCCAGCTTACCAAGGAATGAAGGAACGTGTCGAGAATATGGCAGTGGTTAACGATTGCGCAGAAAGAGGAGTTGCGCTCATTAAGGCTTTCAACAGCACAATCACGAAGGATGAAGCGAAAAAGCAGTACCTTCTCCGCGCAGTCGCTCAGTACCGCAAGGAATTCAAAGAGCCGACTAAAACTGGTCTCAAGAAGACCTAAAGATCTTCAACTGTGTGCGTTATTTGTTCCGTTTTTATAATTTCATAATATATATATATATATATATATATATATAATACAGTCATAAATTGTCAAATCATTATTATCCTTGTTCAATAAATGTTCAAATCATAAATTGTCAAGTCATTATTCAAATTGTTTCATTATGAGGCGATTGCATAAAAAGGTCCTAGAGCAAAGATAATTGGCACCTTTATTCTTGTGGGGGAATAGAATAAGGGCAGATATGACCGAATTTAAAATTCCAAAAAACGCTGTTGTGGACCACCCTAATATATATATATATATATATATATATATATATATATATATATATATATATATATGTGTGTGTGTGTATATATATATATATATATATATATATATGTGTATATATATATATATATATATTATTCTTTATTTCTCGTTACAGGGGTGAAACCAAGCTAGGGAGTGATATAGCTACTTTTGATGAAAGCGGAAAAATGAAAGGGGAGCTTCTCCGCCCACCCAAACCAGTAGTGACATGAATGCAGAAGTCGAGGTGTTGGCACACATTCTGGCCAGTGAGTGCCAGGTCTTAGAGGAGATAATGTAAGTATTTTTGAGGTTAAGAACAAAACAATATATTTTCATATGATAAATAGCAGAAAACATGTACAAAATGGGTCAGTATTCGATACATAAGTCTTAATGGCTACAGTTACAAGTGTATATACAGCTTTACACATTACAGGGTGTGCTAACATATGGGAACCTTTTTTTATCTGTTTGCAAACACTTTTATCGTTCATAACTGTGTCGCATAAATCGAATAATTTTAAAAAATTCATAAATCCCTTCCCACGTGACATGTGCATGAGAAATAAAATGCAATACAAACCACAGGTTTCAGTATAATATCCTTGGAAACGATATGGGGAACAAATAATCTAAAGCACACTTAGTTGGGCTATAAACTTCACAATTGTCGAATCATTCCATGGCGGAAATCCAAGTGAATCAAAATAGTACATTCTTTCTCTATTTTTAAAATAGATTGCAAACCAATGAATCCCCGCACCCCCCACAATGTCAGTGTTAACGATAATCCGGTACCAATTTCTCGTACTTGGCAGATTTAATATTTCATTCTTCGCGTACACTCCGATAAATTTTGAGCGCGCGAAACGGTCACGTTTCATCACTCTCTGGAGTGTACGCGCATCCATTCTAAAAGTCTGTGACCACGTTCCTGAAAAGATCAACTTCTATTAGTGCCTGTGCTTCGAGGTAAACTAGTACACATATAGGCGCGTCTATAGGCTTGGCAAATTTCAACCGAACTGAGATATTCCCACTCTGCTGTGGGCTTAAATGCGCATCTGTGCCAGCCGACAAGTCCGGCTTAATATCAAATGAATAAATGTTAAATTCTTCGGCAAATTCTTTCTGCGTTACACCAAAACCAAACTCGTCACAGGCGCCTGTATTATGAGCTAGACTACTATATGCTCTCGCGCAGAGCGGGAACACAGCATCTGATGAGTAGTCAGTATTCAATGTCCTTCCCAGAACAACCCCATTTACGTGTAGATTAATAATTTTAAGGCCGAAATTCTCGAATTTAAAGGCACTCTTTTTATATTTTCCATTCGTCGAGGCGTGGTCCTGCATGCCAATTAATATCCTTTTAGGTAGGACGCCTAGGGCGACGTTTACTAGCTGCTTCGACGCCAGCCCTGCGGGGACCGTGTACAGTTTGATATGTACCCTGTTAATTGGGTATTTTACTGTGGCGCGTATTAAGTCTTTCTCAATTTCTATTTGTTTCAGGGAGCTTAATTTCACACGGCGTATACGCAAATACGTTTCCATGATGTGTATCACAACGGGTTTCGCGCCTTATTCTTGATCAGACCCCAAATTTACGCAGATCTCAGGAATCATGCGGGTAAGCTTCATCTTCATATCCATCCCGTTCATAAGCAACTTCTCCTGGAATGTGAAGTCTGTATGCAGGCGCCCAAAACATTCGTATATTTTTTTTTTTAGAATTTTTAAATTTATCCTTTATTCCATCTTCATCTTTAGTGTGGTAATAACCCTCGGCTGTTGAAAAGGTTTCCTTCGCTTCTTTTGAAAAGTTAAGGACATTTTCCAGATAGGCTCGTAGGTGGTAGTATCCCGTACCTGCAGAGATGTTAACCTGGTTTAAATACACTTCACACTGGCTGAATATGGAGTGTAAAAAGTTGGTTTCAGGGTAGGCAGAGTAACTATCATTGCAGTCCATCCCATCAGAATGGGATATACGCAGTTTAACATACATGTGCATGCAGCTCGGATAAAAAACAGGAAATGAATGTTCGTATAGTTGTATTTGGAATGGATGATCGTCGTAGGACTGTGTATGTTTTTAAAAGCAGTGTGAGAGATCGTACAAGGCCCGTACTTATTTTAGGACTGTCAGGGACAACGTATCTCCCCATCCGTAATATAAGGGACCTTTACGCGAGTTAGGATAAAAGTCGAAAATATGGGCGACATCATGATTTGTGTAAGGGATGTATCGAGTTTGCGGATGATATAGTGAAACATTGTAAAGATTGCCACATGGTATATGAGCAGTGTAAAAGCTTCAAATGTGAAAGCCGTGTAGTTGAAGCTGAGAAGAGGGACTGTGATGTGTGTAGACGCACATTTTTCAATAATAACTGTTTTGAGCTCCATAAATCAATTGGCACGTGCAGGAAAATGAGAATCTGTGAATGTGGTATGTTTCATATGATGGATAATTGGGGAATTTCAAGCATAAATGTGATGAAATTCACTGTTCTACATGCCATGAGAAATATAAGGCGGATGGAGTAAAGCATGTATGTTATATGAAAGATGCAAGCCTAAAAAAACCCTTGTATAACTGTGTACTACGATATAGAAACATACACGAACGCTGAAACCAAAGAGGTTATTCCACATTTACTTGTAAGCCAGACTATCTGTGATGAGTGTATGGAGATCGAGTGTGATGAGTGTCACAAATGTGGTAAACGAAAACGTTTTTAAAACGAGTGCCTACGATAGCCCTGTGAACTCTTTGTGTCCTATATTGTCAAGTTAGCGGACAAGTTCAAAAAAATGACTGTGTATATTCTCGCCCATAACGGGGCAAAATTTGACACAGTTCCTTTATAAGGAGTTGCTTGAGCACGAGTCATCTGAGATATTTACAGGTGACCCTTGAAAAGAGGCAACAACTAATACAGATGCAAATAAGAGGTAATGTACAGTTTAAAGACACTTTATTATTCACACCTTGTAAATTAGCAAAGCTACCCAAGGTGATGGGCGTAGCCGCTGAAGTTTCAAAAGGATATTTCCCTTACACGTTCCTCACTACGAAACTTTAAATTACGTAGGACTACCTCCACCCAAACATTACTTTAACTATGAATGTATGAGTACAGATGAACGTGAAGATTTTGACCGATACTACAACAGTTTTAATGAATGTAATCCTTATAATATAGCTGATGAATGTGAGCGTTATTGCGTGAATGATGTGCGCGTGCTTAGAGTATGTTTCCAGGCCTTTAGAAGGATGTACATAGGCCGTTTCAAATGCGATCCGTTGCAAGTCGCAACCACCATCGCCTCATTATGTTTTACGGTGTTCAAGAATAACTTCATGCCTAAAGACACCTTAGCCATTATCACAGAAACAACCCCGCAGTTATGGCACAAGGCTATTTACTGGCTCATACACCTACAGCAGCAGACAGGTGTATACAAAAGCATGCCCGCAACACGGGTGAAGTACCCATTAAGTTAATGGTCGTGTTTTGGGTTGATGGTCTAAGTGAAAACCGTGCCACTGGTGAGAAGACTGTGTACTCCTTTAACGGTTGCTGGTGGCACGGATGCCCCCGTCCTGAGTGTGGAATCGTAGGAGATATCCACGGTAGATCTCCTGCCGACTGTCTTGCGTGGACCCGCACCCGCGATCAACTTATAGGATCCAGTTCACTCACAAAGTCTTGTGGGACATGAGTATGATGCACGGATGGAGACAGATGGACAGTACCGTGAAGAAATAAACACGATCAAACGTTCAATGGTGCTGGATCCTCTCAAATGCGGTGATAGCTTGTTCGGAGGGCGTACAAATCCTTCAAGCTATACTTTCCGCCTACGGAGGGTGTGAACTCCATTACTACGACTTCTGTTCTTTATACCCCTACGTGATGAAGAACAATCCGTACCCGTAGGTGCGCTGAAAATGGTGGGCCCACCTACCAACCATCGACGAGTTTCAAATTGAAGCGTACTATTTGGACTTCTTTCGTAGACGTACTCCCCCCTCGCGATTTATGGATGCCGATCTTACCCGTCGTTATAGATCACAAGCTCATGTTTCCCTTGTGCGTGAAGTGCGCAGAAGAGAACAATGGTGATTGTGACCATACACCCACCAGCGTAAGATAGAGGTGTATATACAAGTCCTGAGCTGGATCTAGCGTTCGCCATGGTATAGAATATGAAGATACATGAGGTGTGGAGGTTTCAGAAGCTACCCAACCTTTTCACGCCATATATAAACGCTTTTTTGAAGATAAGGTTGAAGCATCAGGTATCCGCGAGGGTTGATACCGAAGATGAAAACGCCTATATTCAACGTTACCGTGACCGTGAAGGTATACAGCTTGACCGTCCCAAATTGTAAAGAACCCTGGCAAGCGCTTTAGTGCAAAGTTGTGTCTAAACAGTCTTTGGAGAAAATTTGGACAGAATACTGGCAAAGGGAACGTTCATTTGGCACAAAGTTATAGTGAAGTCTGGGATTACGGCAACGCAACCGATAAAGAGGTCATGGAGATTGTGAATGTAGGTAATACTTACATAATAAAGTACAACAATACCGAATTGGCCACAGATACCTCACGGGTTACAAACATTCCTGTGGCCAGCTTCACAACAGCCTACGCGCGCGTCAAACTTTGGTGCCTATTGCATTCTCTTGGGCGGAGGGTTTTGTATGCCGATACAGATAGCGTGATATTCACAGCGAGGAGGGGTGAATACATGCCTGCTATTGGGGAGTTCCTCGGAGAGCTAACTGACGAGATCAAGGATGAGTATGGAGACATCGCATACGCAGACTCGTTTGTGTCAACGGGGCCAAAAACCTATGGGGTACGGGTGAGGATAGGGGATGATACGAAGTATATCGTGAAGGCTAAGGGTATCACACTTAACCATGCGGATCGGCGGGTCGTTAACTTTGAATCGTTGAAGGAGTTAGTGTGCTTGGAAGATGATGAGAGCGACCGCCCGCCCCAACTGACTGTAGACACCCACAATTTTCGGGCACAGAAGCTGGGGGGCGTGAAGGAACTTAGGGGTACAAAGGTGTTTCGTAACACCATAGGAAATGCTACCAGGTGCCTGGTACCTATGATACCGTGCCCTTTGGATACCGTAATCTTTGATATGTCTATTGTTAGCTTATTTATTACTATGTATTATATATATATATATATATATATATATATATATATACACCTTGAATATTTCGTTTATTAAATAAATCGTGTTTCAACTAGCGTTTCACTTTCTCCTTTGCGTGCGTGCGTGTGTACAGTAAAAAGCTAACCCCGCCCACTGTAAGACCGGCAACGTGAGTCATGCCGCAACCTGAGCATGCCTCTATCCTGCGTGCTCAGTTGACCTCTGTATACCCTTGAGCTCAGACGTGTATTCTCTCGCGTAGAAGAAAAATAGTAATGGCTACCTTTAATATGCGTGTTCAACATTTATGAAGTGGTATTCTGCAAAGTGCATAGATGTGGTGGATACTGAAAAACTCCCTATTCCCTCCTCCTTTGCCTCTTTTAAGGCTGCATTGAACCGTGCGAAGGACCGAGATGTTCAAATACTCTACGGGTATTCTGGCGAGGGGGTTGTAGGATTTCGCAGTACAGACGATGTATTGAAGTATGTTATAGAGCTAAGCTTTATAAAGGCACACATATACCGCGAGGTAGAAGAAGCAGCACGTTCAGAAGATAAACAACAGTTATGGGTAGTGAGTCTTGTGGATGAGTGGTGTGACAAGCGGTATTATATCATGTTACACCATACCGACTACTCGTACCCTACGGTTGAAAATGTAAATCTTGTCATCATGGACAATCTTAAGTATTTTTACCACTATATTAATATATATCATGATGAGGTTTGTAGTGAGGTTGTGGCTAATGGGCTGTCTGAGTATTTAACAGACTTTAGAGATGAGTATCGCTTGTTAAACAAAAAGACTAAATATGAACATCTGTTTCTCTCTAATAGCGCGCCGGTTTGTGAAGATGTTTAGTTTGTGGAGATGTTGAGTGATAAAACATTAAATTCGTTTCGAAAAATTCTGTTTGTCCAAGAGTGTTCGAGCAAACCCGTACACGCTTTAGCAGTGTGACGCTATCCTGTACCGCCCACCCGTTTACCTCACGGAGCATACGAGTTCGAACAAACCCATACACGTATCTTCAGCGTGACTCACCCCGCCCCATCGAGCCGATCCTGCCTCTTGTGGCCCATAGTCATCTCAGAGCTTGCACCGCGTGGACGTGTCGTAGTAGTCATCTCAGAGCTTGAACCGAGTGGACGTGCGAATACGATGGAACTCCCTTTGAGAAGCATTCTCAACGCCTCGTACGACGTCTCCGTGACGAAGTCATTGCGCGTGTTCAGGCGTGAAACCGGCACCATTAACTATGTGCTTGAAACGACCTGCAGGCATGCAAGCAAACGTAACGTAATTTATTTAAGTGTTGAGGAGATGAATAGAATCTTCGTGATAGTTGAGAGGTGGGCAGAGGACCGTTATAGAATACCTGTCGGCGTAGGTGCAATAAGAGAGATTATTAGCGACGCCTCCTCAAATACCATTGTTTGTACATTGTGTATAAATAACGAACCATGCATTGATATACGACTTATGTGGAAGAACACAGCTGATAATGACGTTCTTCTCCCTACACGAAACCGTTTCATACTCGACAGAATGTTTGAAATCGTCGGATTCCGTAAGCTGAAGCCTATATTAGACGGTCGTGTTACGGATATGATTTATTTTGACACGGTTCTTGAATACGCATACACCGCTCTGCTCGACGGATTTATCGAATGTAGGAATGAACAGGGCGAGAATGGTCTAGAGCATATTTAAAATGTTTAGATTCTTCGAAATATCCTGAACTTTGGTACAAAGCACTTGAACGGTACAGGGCTGAGCTCGTCTACACTGTTCACCCTGAAGAGCTGTACCTCTATATAATGAATAGCTGTCGTTACGACTTGGAAGATTATTTCAATTGCCGCTATGCAGAGTGAAGAAGAGTTCACGATTGAAAATCTCGGGACGGTAACAAAAAAAACCCGATTGGAAAGGCGTGTTTATAAACTTGTGTTTAATAATGACGTTGTGGTTAACGATCACCTCTTTGTGCGTGCTTTTGATTGTGTTCTAGCCGTGTTTAAAGATGACTTGCCCGCAGGTTGTAAAGTGGGCACAAATATATTATTGAATGATATGAAAGCCATTTACGTCGAGTATAGACCTCCGTATCAGTTAAACGGTGAAGTGATGCTTGGACGGTTTTACCATGTCGTACAAAGTAATGGCGATGTGAATGTAGACTCTATTAAGTGTGAGTTTAGCGTTTTGCACCGTAGAACATAAAGGATATATATATATATATATATATATATATATATATATATATATATCCTGTACTATATGCATTTGATTATACGTTTCGTATGTTTTCAGTATATTTAATATAACTATATATTTTTCCTGTACTAATACGCAATTGATTATGCGCTTCGTATATTTTCAATATATTTAATATATCTGTATATTTTCCTGTACTAATATGGAATTGAATATACGTTTCGTATATTTTCAATATATTTAGTATATCTGTATATATTTTTCCTGTACTAATATGCAATTGATTATACGTTTCGTATATTTTTTATTATATATTTTCCGTTCATGATGCTGTTATTATTTTTGATCATATATATATATATATACACACACACACACCCCATTGTATATTTATTTCCATTAATTCGTCTAAATAAACAGAATGATGTATTGGCGTTTTATTTATTCCTTTTTACTTGTACACGGTATTTAGTTATATCATTTTGCTTTGTTTCTAAAACGGATTTCTAAGGCGTAATATATGTTAAATAAATAGTGCAAACTGGCAACTCATACGTCAACTGAGAAAGGGAGGTAAGCAACATGATCGATTGCTGCAATAATCCTATTTGTTTAATAGGCCTGTCTATTGGTCGTATTTAACGACGGTCTACCAGGAGTTGGCTTCACCACCAATCGTTTGGACGTTTGGTTGTAGCCCTCGTATCGGATACGTTGTGTTAATGGGGTGAGCTCCTAAAAAGTCGTAGCCCTCATCGCCTTTTGATGGGTGAGCTCCTTTTGAAAGTCGTAGCCCTCATTTCATCATCTCCTGTTGGGGCTCCTAAAAGTCTATACGAATGTTGGTGATGCTTTTGTGTGTGTGTGTGTGTGTGTGTGTGTGTGTGTGTGTGTGTGTGTGATAATAGGGTCGTACAGTAGGTGAGTGTATGTATGCTTTTAATTCGTTCGAAGGTTATATACATGCGATTTATGCCTTCTAAGAAGAGCCACCTGGCTGATTAATATATGCTTAATTAAATAAATAAACGCAAACTGGCAACTCAGCCTTCTAAGCCAACTGGCGGTATAATATATACTTAATTAAATAAATAAACGCAAACTGGCAACTCAGTCTTCTAAGCCAACTCGCTGATTAATATATGCTTAATTAAATAAATAAACGCAATCTGGCAACTAAGCCTATAAGCCAACTGGCTGATTAGGAAAGATATGCTTTAATTAAATAAATAAACGCAATCTGGCAACTCAACTTTCTAAGCCAGCTGGCTGATTAGGAAATATATGCTTTAATTAAATAAATAAACGCAATCTGGCAACTCAACTTTTTAAGCCAACTGGCTGATTAAGCCACCTGGCTGATTAGGGGCCCTATAAGAGAGCGGCAGCACGGCTGAAGTCTTAGTATGCGCTCGGCTCCTGCCGGGCGACCACCTCTCTTCCTTAGGTTAGGTCCATTGCAGCTTGGGGGATAACTCCGCCTCCAAGTTGCAACATTCCCCCTCCCCCATTTTGAGGGTGCCTTGCAACAAGGGGGGTTGGCACTATGGGGTGCCTTGCAAAAAAGGGGGATGGTGGGTTGGCACCAAGGGGGGCGGCACTCTTGCAACATTATGCAATTGCATTGCACTCGTCCATTTTGCGCCCAAACTACTGTTGTTGTTTCAATAATGTTGTGTCCGATATTATAGTTGGGGATATTTCTACGTTATCAATTAGGTTGCTGTTGTTTTTGAAAACCAAATCTAGGCAGTTGTTTTTTTCTTGTGTTTTCTGTTATTTCTTGTGCTAACATAAATTCATCAGCTTGAGCTAGTAGCATTTTTACCTGGTCTTCCCATGTGCCCCCCTTGTCCTGGTGTATACATATATTTTTTCCCATCCTTTTATATTTCATGAATGGAAAATTAAAATCACCACAGAGAAAAATATTTGGGGTTGGAGAATGTAGATCTTTTACCCAGTTTCTGACCTCTGTAATGGAATCTGAGAATTTTGAAGTTGGCGTGTTCGGGGGTTTGTACTTTACAATTAGTTCATTTTTGCCATATACCTTTCGCGTATGTATATATATATATATATATATATATATACACACATCTTTCTTATTGTGTGTATTTGTGTTTTACTCCTAAAACATTTTCAATTTGTAATTGTCATATGCAAACCTCTAACTGTAAATGTTCTTTAAGTATATCGTAAAACTGTTTGAAGAATTGTTTTGGCGAGATCTTAACCTTTTCGCCCCGTGAGGGATCTTTGTCAGTTCCCCCATCGGGCGCGTCCCCAAGTGGCGGATAGGGGAGCTTCCCGCTGTGGAGTGGCGTTACGCCCGTGGACCAAAAACTTACATGGTATGTTACAAGGAGGTACAAGGAAAAGAAGTACCTCAAAAGGCCTTGCGGTCCATACCGAGGAGGTACCAATGGCAACGGGTGCCACGGAAAATTTTCTACACACTCAAATAGTGTGCAAGATTTGGTCTAACCTTTTCTTGAAATGATCCACAGAGGAACTGTTCACAACTTCTGAAGGTAAACTGTTCCACCTGTCACAGATCTTATACGTAAAGTAATTCCCACACACACTAGTCCTAAACCGTTTCAAATCCAACTTGCAACCATTGTTGCGAGTTGGATTATCATTTAAACTAAACATGCTTCTAAAATCGACATTGTTGAACCCGCGTAAGAACTTGAAAACCTCGATGAGTTGACCGCGCAGCCTCCGAGTTTCGAGCGAAAACAAATTCAGGGCGCGTAACCGTCGATTGTAGCCCATATGCCTAACGGAAGGGATTAACTTTGTGGCCCTCGCCTGCACTCGCTCCAGCCTCTCAATATCTTTCCTGAGGGTGGGCGACCAGAACTGCACTGCATACTCCAGGTGCGACCGAACCAGGGAATTGTACAGAGAGAGCACAATCTCCTTGTTCCGAAACTGAAATTGCCTCCTGATATAACCCAACAGCTTCTGGGCTTTCTTTTCCACCTCTACGCACTGCTGTTTCAGCTGCTGTGGGTTAATCCCCGCACAGCCTAAACGCTACGATTACAGAAAATGAAACTGTGCAAAACCGGACGGATCTAACGTTGACGAACTTTGGCATGAAATATCGGACACGAATTGGATGCTGGAATATACGAACTATGTACGAAGCATCGAGGCTTAAGTAAGTTGCAAGAGAGGCTAAGAGATATAGGATGACGGTCCTGGGATTGAGCGAAACGAGGTGGAGAGGAGACGAGAAGTACGAATGGGACCATGCCAGAAACTATTGTACTCCGGAAGACCAAGTGGAGAAGAACATAGAGAAGGCGTAGGCATATTCCTCACAGGAGAGGTGGAGGAAAGTTTATTGGAATGGGAGCCAATATCTTCGAGAATAATAAGAGTAAGATTTAAGACAAAGGCGAGACCCATAACAATTATTCAATGTTATGCGCCTTCAGAACAAGCGGATGATGAACAGAACGAAGAGTTCTATGAACAGCTCACTACAGTTTTTGGGGGAGTTAAGAGAAAAGACATTGTTATCCTGATGGAAGACCTCAACGCAAAGGTGGAGAGAGACAACAAAGACAGGGAGTATGTAATGGGGAAGCATCGTATAGGAGTAATGAATAGAAATGGTGAATTATTCGTAGATTTCTGTGGAGAGCAGGAGCTTGTGATTGGTGGTACCCTGTTCCTGCATAAAGAGTGTCATAAAATTACCTGGATGTCGCCTGATGGCAGGGCGGAAAGCTAGATTGATCATATAGCCATTAGGAAGAAGTGGAGAGGATCGCTGATGGATGTGCGAAATAGAAGAGGAGCAGATGTAGCAAGCGATCATCATCTGGTGATAGCTGAGGTGAAATTGAGACTGGCAAAAGCCAAGGAAAGAGTCGAGAGAGGGCGGAGAGGGTTTGATATAAATAAGCTCGCAAGAAGGGAGGTCAAAGAGGAATACAAATTGGCTGTGAGAAATGGATTTACTATTCGCCAGGATGAAGATGAGGAAGTCTTGATACAGGAAGAAAATGAAGAGGGTAGAGTAAAAAGAGTGGAAAGAAAGTGGGTGAGATTTAGAGACACCTTACAGAAATCTGCAGAGGAAACAATTGGTTTCAGAAAGAATGAGAAAAGAGAGTGGATGACTGAGGATACATGGAATGCGGTAGAAGAAAGAAGGAAAGCAAAAAGAAAGAATGAACAGATGTGAAGACGTGATAAACAGGATGGAGTTGGGGGAGAATTGGCAACAACTGAATCGAGAGACAATTTGTGAACGAGATAGCGCAACAGGCAGAGACAGCAGCACGGAGAGGAAATATGAGGGAATTATATAAGATAACGAAAACACTAACAGGGAGAAATTGTAGAGAGACAAGTAAAATCAAAGGATGGAACTACCGGGTGTCACATTCGAAATGAAACAACTTTGAAACTCTGTAATTTTTAAAGTATTAATGTGAGAATGTTGAAACTTTGACAGTTACTACACCATATGCATAAGTTTTTATCACAATGTTTTTTGTTTGTTTCAGATTGAATTTTGTTTACCCCACAAGAAAAAGCGAAATGTGTGTTATGTGTGGCTGAGTTGAAGTCCCCTACTCTGGTGCAACGGCGATTCTGTACAACCTTTCACAAGGAACCACCCACCAGAAAAGACCTATATGCATGGACCAAGAAATTTGAGGAGACTGGCAGTGTTCTAAAGGAACACTGGAGGGCGAACAAGATCGGAAGAAGATGTTGAACGAATACGCGGCGCCTTTGGTAGTAGCCCGAGAAAGTCCATCCGTCGCGCCAGTGTCGAACTGCAGATTCCTCGTTCAACTATGCATAGAGTCCACCAAGTAAGGCTGAAATCCGGAAGGCTATCCAGAAGTTAGAAGGAGCAAAGGCACCAGGGATGGATGGTGTAGAGGCAGAACTGTTGAAGGTGGACTCAGGGATGATGGCAGACGAATTACATGGACTCTTCGATATATGGAAAACCGAGAAGTTTCCCAAGGAATGGAGAGAGGGTTTGCTGGTGAAAATACCAAAGAAAGAAGATCTATCGCGATGTGACAACTGGAGGCGAATCACACTTTTGTCTATACCTAGTGAGGTGCTGACCCATATTATTTTAGAAAGAATAAGGAGGGAGGTGGATGCTAGGCTAAGAAGAGAACAGGCAGGATTTAGAGGGACCCGATCCTGTGCCGATCAGATCAATACACTGAGAATTATTGTGGAGCAGAGCTTGGAATGGCAGTCAAGCCTGTATTTGGTGTTTGTAGACTTTGAGAAAGTTTTGATAGTGTAGATAGATGCTGTATGTGGGCAGTGATGGAAAACTATGGAATACAGGAGAAGATTATTAATATTGTTAAAGAATCATACGGAGGATTTTCTTGCAGAGTGGAACATAACGGGAAGTTTACAGAGCCTTTTGAGGTGACAATAGGAGTGAGACAGGGTTGTCTGTTGTCACTAGTGATATTTTTGTTGATGCTGGATACTGTAATGAGGAGAGTGGTTGAGGGAGGTAGGAGGAGTATTGGTTGGGGATTGCTGGATGTTTTGGAGGACTTGGACTATGCCACGATTTGTGCCTTTTGTCACAGAGGCGTGAGGATATGGTAGCGAAGCTGAAGGATCTGGGAAGAGAGGGAAAAAAGTTAGGATTAGAAATTAATAAAGGAAAAACTAAGACAATGAGATTAAATGGCAGAGACGGAGCCTTCAGAGTTGGGGAGGTTGAGCTGGGAGAGGTTGACGAGTTTGTCTACTTGGGTAATTTAGTGGCAAAGGATGGAGGAGCGGTGGAGGATGTTAGAAGAAGGTTGACTAAGGCTGCAGGACTGCAGGTGCTTGTACGCTGCTAAACTCAGTATGGAGTTCAAACTAGTTGTCGAGGAGAGTTAAAATAAGAATATTTAACAGTGATGTTAAATCAGTCGCACTGTATGGTAATGAATCATGGAAGGTAACAAAAGAACTGACAAAGAAGGTGCAAGTGTTCGTGAATCGATATTTGAGAAGGATTATGGGAATTAGATGGTCGGATAGAATTTCAAATGAAAGACTATGGCAGATCACAAATCAGGAAAGGATAGAAGAGCAAATTAGGAGAAGGAAGTGGAGATGGGCTGGACATGCTTTGAGGAGAGAAGAGGGAGAAATAGCTAAGACGGCTTTGGAATGGAATCCGCAAAGAAGGAAGAGGGGTAGACCGGTGATGACTTGGAGGAGATCCTTACTGATCCTTACTGTCCAGAAATTAAAGCCCAAGCAGCCAACCGTACACGATAGCGAAGCACAGTTGACGCCCTATGCTCCACGTCGGAGTGAAGAGGACATAAGTGTGTAAGTTAACCTTTTCGCAAAATCAACTGATTTAAGGTCATAATGTATACGTATAAGCATCGATATATAAGAAAAATTAATGGTTCCACTAAAGTAAAAGTGATAACTAGAGTAATATTAACTTTTTAACTTACTAAGGATAGTAACGTAATAGAAGTCCCTCATTTTCGTAGGGCTAATTTTGATAGTTTTGCGGATAGGATGAGAGTAGTGGACTGGGATAACTTATTTATGGGTAATGACACAAATTTGCATTGGGTGGCGTTTAGAGAAAGTTTTAGGAATATTGAAAGGGAGTTTATTCCGCGTAGGCCCAAGCGCGCTAGAAATCATGGTAGGCCCAAGTGGTGGACTAGGGAAATAGGCGAGTTCATAAACGAGCGTAATAGAGCGTATAGACTTAATAAGCGCAATGGCACGGCAGGTAACTTTGATAGATATATCAAGCTTAGACGTCAGGTTAAAAGATCAGTTAGGAATGCTAAGCGTAATTTAGAGATACGTATAGCTGCAGATAGTAAACATAATCCAAAAAAGTTTTTTCAATACGTTAATAATCGTAAGCCGATAAAAGATAACATAGGCCCTCTAGTGGATGTTAATGGCGCTTTGGCTTCTGACGCTCAGGCGATGGCGGGTATTTTCAATAACTTTTTTGCGACAGTTTTTACCATAGAAGACGTAAATAGTGTCCCCGACGTGGACGATATCGTTCCATTTAGTAGCGAGACTATTTTGGGTGAAATAACTGTTTACGAGGGTGAGATTGCGCATTATATCGATAGGCTAAAAGTTAGCAAGGCTCCAGGCCCTGACGCTTTTTATCCCAGACATTTGAAAGATTTGAAAGACGTTATCGTAGGCCCCTTAACGAAGATTTTTAATCAGTCACTTGAAATGGGGATTATTCCTGAAGACTTCAAATTAGCTAACGTCACGCCTATTTTTAAAAAAGGCGACCGCGCAGTAGCTAGCAATTATAGGCCCATTAGCTTAACGTCAATTGTCCGTAAACTTTTGGAATCTGTAGTTAGGGATCGTATCATCGATCATTTAGAAAGTAGAGATTTGATTAATAGTAGCCAGCATGGGTTTCGACGCCAATAGGTCTTGTTTAACTAATTTGTTAGAATTTTATAACGAAATAGTGCGCGAATACGATAGGCATAGAGCGGCTGACGTTATTTATTTAGATTTTAAAAAGGCGATTCATTACGAAGGTCAAAGCGCACGGTATACGCGGTCAGGTAGCTAACTGGTTAGAAGAATGGCTTCGTGCTAGGAGGCAGAGGGTCGTAGTTAATGATAGTGAATCTGGGTGGTTGGATGTAGGTAGCGGTGTCCCACAGGGTTCAGTGTTAGGCCCATTGCTATTCGTAATTTACATTAACGACATAGATGTAGGATTGACTAGTAACGTGTCAAAATTCGCGGACGATACTAAAATAGGTGGTAAGGTTGTTAACGAGGACGATAGAAATAGGCTCCAAGACGATGTAAATAGGATTATGGAGTGGACGGATAAGTGGCAGATGCAATTTAACGTAGATAAATGTAAAGTTTTGCATATAGGTTCTCGTAACAATAATTACACGTACACGATGGATGATAGGGAGTTAGCGAGCGTTGACGAGGAAATAGATTTAGGCGTACGCGTATCTAAGGATTTAAAGGTTAGGAGCCAGTGCCTGGAGTCTTGCGCAAAAGCTAATAGGATGTTAGGCTTCATAGCGCGTAATTTCGAATTTAAATCGAAGGATATTATATTGCCCCTTCACAAGTCCCTAGTCAGGCCTCATGTAGAATATGCCGTTCAGTTTTGGTGCCCGTACTTGCGTGAGGATATTGATAGGTTAGAAAGGGTTCAGCGTCGTGCCACGAAACTAATTCCGTCATTGCGCAACAAGCCTTATGAAGATAGGATTAAAGAGTTAGACCTGTATTCACTCGAAACTAGGAGATTAAGGAGGGAGCTTATTGAAGTTTTCAAAATCGTTAATAACATCGATAACGTAAATTTTAACAAATTGTTCACTTTCGATAATAGCTATTTAATACTCGTAATAGCGGATTTAAGTTGCGTGGCAGACGTTTCATTACTAATATCGCTAAAAACTTCTTTACGTTTAAAGTAATTGATAAATGGAATAATCTTCCCCCGCCCGTCGTGAACTTTACCAACGTTAATGTGTTTAAGAACCGTCTTGACAGACATTTTAAAAATATTAACGTTGTTTAAAATGATAAAAAAAACAATTAGCAACAGGAGCTCTGGTGGTGGTGGTCGAGGATGAGTCTGTTGACGATAAATGCCAGCTTGTGACATGCCATCGTGTGATGCCAGCAATAAAATTATTTAAAAAAAAAAAAATTAGACTAACACGAACATAGATGTAGCTCGTAGCGTAAACTAACCCACTTTTTGTTCAATTTTACCTACTTTTTTTTTTCTTACCCTCTTCTTACTTTGCATTTCTGTAACTCTCTTTTCTTGCATGTTTGTAGTTTGCATGGTATGACAGTGAGTTAAGACTGTGTTTGCATGGTTTGTAAGCGTTCTTATTTTACTTCTTTTCATCTTTCACCCCTCTCCTATTTTCTCCGACTATTTTTCTGACTTGTCGGCAGTGGCCGGGATGATGATGGTGAGTCTTTTTTCTCTTTTTCTGAATGAATATTAACCCACAAGTGATAGGTGTTCCTCCTTACTTAACCCCTTATTCTCTTCTCTTCTCTTAACCCCCTACTCTTTCCTTTCTCTTGGGTTAACCTTAGAGTGGATCTTAGGGTCTTTGTTAGCCTTAGCTTCTGTAGATCTGTAGATATCCATTCAGCAGTTAGATAACAGTCACATACGCCGGTGTAACGTTGAAAAATGAGGTCGTTGAAAAAAGAGACACTTCGTTGAAAATTGAGTTGAAGTAGGCTATAAGTTAAAGTACCCCCTCAGAGCTTGCCGTTCAAGGCTCAGCTGGGATTCTGAACCACTGTCCTGGCCACGTCCTGGTCACTGTCGTAACACCACTTCCAGTCGATCAGAGAAGTTAAACGACATTGGGTCTGAAAAATAGTTGGATGGGAGACCGTCCTCCGCGTCCAGATTATTTAGCGACCCGTGGATCTCACGTAAAACTGTAGGTCCCCTCCGTCATATGATCTTATACCTAGGTTGAATGAGGTTAAATAACCCCATTATTACATTATTTTCTTACCAATAAGAAAATACAGTAAGAAACCACGGAATTTCACAATAAAACTTTCTGAATGGATTGTATATAAAGAAATCGTATATACATTTATTTTCTGATCTCTCTCTCTCTCTCTCTCTCTCTCTCTCTCTCTCTCTCTCTTCTCTCTCTCTCTCTCTCTCTCTCTCTCTCTCTCTCTCTCTCTCTCTCTCTTATCCTTTAACATAACACTTCTACACTCTACTGTCACCGTTTTTCAATGTTCACTTATAGCGAATGCCTTTTTTGTCATGAAATGCCGACATTGCATGACTGAAGGTTTGAATACAGCTACTCATAAAATAGAAAAAAGTGTTATAAAAAGGTGCGTTTCTTTTATACATTACCTTGTATGGGATAGTGTTACTTTTATTTACCTTACATACTTGATCTCTTAATTACTTATGTTCAATGTTCAATCAGTATTATTATTATTATTATTATTATTATTATTAGTGGTAGTAGTAGTAGTAGTAGTAGTAGTAGTAGTAGTAGTAGTAGTTTCACCTCACTGAATGTGATTCCAATTTCATTCGGATCCAAAGAGTGAGAAATGCGCGAGCGAGAATCTCAAAAGAGGAAATTCTCAACTTAATCTATTTCTATTTCATTCCATTCTCATCCACGGATTTCCCACTTTGGTCCAGGTTAGGTTTAGGCTAATGTTAGGTTAGGTTATTTTACGTTAAGTTCAGTTAAGTTAGGAAATATTGGTCACTGTCATTTGGCGCCTTTACCACGAATGCGAATGGGAATGAAATTCTTTCTGAAATGAAGAAACCTTTTTCTCAAATGTGGATTCCTCACTTTGTGCATTTTTATTCGCAAACCGCAAATACGAATGGGAGTGACATTGAGTGAGAAGTAACCACTGACTGTACAAACATTACTTATTTCTATTTTGTTTACAAAAAGTAGTAATTAACAGAATGTTATTTTTACAATCGAAACTGTCCCCCGAGTAAATATGGGGAAGGAATTATATGCAGATATTATATAAAAGATAACTGCAGATTTAAAAGAGGACAATGTATATATGAACATCCCCCAATATGCAATTTCTTCTATAATAATGGTCATTGTAAATTTGGAGACAGATGCAAATTCTACCACCCAGACATCTGCAGGACTTACGCAAAATATGGAACCTGCAAATACGGAAAAAATGCTACTATCAACATCTTCCGACGAACCCAAAGGACAAAGGACAAAGTTTAAATGACAATAGGAATAACAATAGGAACACAATAAGCTAACAAAAAACTTTTTCAACATCGCAGACACGATACGACTGCTAAATGTCATCCAACGCATGCAGTTGACACAGCTGGAAACCCTCGAGCCAAACCGCTTCCGGGCAAGAAGCTACCAGAACAGGTAGGCAGAAACGGATCTCTCTCGGAAGACCATAAGGCAACAAAAGCGATACCGAAGGAAAACGAACTTGAAATGCACAAGGGGCAACGAAAAACAAAGAACATAAATATTGTCCTGGCTAATATTGAAGGAATAAGACCAAACCAATCACTCAACAAAGTTTCGTACCTGAAAGGATTTATGGATGAAACAAGGGCGGACATCGCATGCCTCACAGAAACTCATCTTAAGGATTGCCAAGGAAATCGTGAAAACTGCGAACATTGTATTGATAAGAAAGAGATAAATATAGAGGGCTTCAACTTAATAAGAGCGGATAGAACGACGAGAGGTAAAGGTGGCTGTGCTATATATGTACATGAAGGTCATATGACAGAGACGATAATAAGTAAATCAAACAACTTTGTGGAACTCCAAGCAGTGAAAATAGAAAAACTAAACGTGATACTGATAGTCATCTATAAACCTCCAAACACCCCAACCGAAAAATTCTCGGAGGCCATTGATGATATCAGAAAGCTAATAAAGGCCATAAACCCTCCATCCCCCAATATAATGATCTGCGGAGACTTTAACTTCCCATTTATAAAATACAAAATGGTGGATAGGATATATATATATATATATATATATATATATATATATATCTATATATATATATATATATATATATATGTATATATAAACCAGGACAATGGGGGCACAAGAGAAGACTAGGAGCAAGCAAATATGTTGATGGCTCTCACTAATGAGTTTATGCTGACACAGGAGATAACAGAAAATACCAGAAAAAAATAACTGCCTAGATCTGGTATTCACGAATAACACGAACTTGATTGCTGATATAAAAACAACCCCAACCATTATCTCAGACCGCAACTTAATCGAGATATCATCAAATATGACATTAAAAGATTAAAAGACAATACACATCTTGAGGAGAGAAGCAAATTTGGGGGCTTTAACTTAAACTCCAGGACTATAAATTGGGAAGCAATCAGATCGCACATGGCCCAAATAGAATGGAGAACAGTTTTAGAGAATACAACAACTGAAGAAATGCTAACAACCTTGGAAGAAAAAACGCTGAGAGTTTTAGAAAAATATGCTCAGAAATCATAGCCAAAAGGAAAGAGGAGCTGGCTAGAGAGACAAACGAGAAGAATATTCAGCAAAAGAAAGATAGTGGAGGCGAAGTTAGCCACCTGCGGAGATAATGCCAGGAAAGTAATACACGCAAAACTGGAGGGTATCGATAGGGAAATACAAGCCCTGATTAAGAATCATACAGAGAAGGAAGAGGAAAAGGCGGTAGAAGCAATAAAGGAACATCCAAAATACTTCTATAGCTATGCGAAAAGGAAAACAAAAACGCGCGCCGCTGTTGAGCCCTTAAGGAAGAGAAATAATGAACTAACCGACGATCCAAAAGAAATATTTGAAACATTGAGAGCCCAGGATGGATCAGTTTTCAGTACCCCAAAAAGTGACAAAACGATACCTGACATAGATGCATTCTTTGAAGAGAAATTGCAAGGAGAGTGTATAACAGACTTTGATTTTACCCCAGAAGATGTAGCGAGAGCTATAGGACAAATGAAACCACACTCAGCTGCAGGTCCGGACAATTGGAACGCATTATTGATTAAAAACTGTAAAAATTAAATAGCTACACCTTTATACTGGATATGGAGAAGTTCCCTAGACACTGGGGAAATACCGAGCATCCTGAAACATTGTCCCTACATATAAAGGAGGGAACAGATCTCAAGCAAACAACTATAAACCAGTGTCATTGACGTCCCACCTCACCAAAATATTTGAAAGAATAGTTAGAGAGAAAATTTATGATTTCTTGGAGACACTGGAAAGTTTCACCGAAAATCAGCACGGATTCCGATTAGTTAGATCAGGCCTATCACAACTCATAGAACACTACAACAATATCCTAGATGCACTGGACGGCAATGACAACTACGATGTCATATACACGGATTTTGCTTAAGTTTTCGACAAATGTGATCACGGTATAATAGCACATAAAATGAAATATATGGGAATAACAGGCAAAGTAGGAAAATGGATCGACAACTTCCTCAGAGAACGTCTACAGGTCGTCAAAATTCAAGGTATATCATCATCAGAATCGGAAGTACGCAGCTCAGTCCCACAAGGTACAGTACTGGCCCCACTCCTGTTCATTATCATGCTAACAGACATAGACAGCGGAGTAAACAGCAACAGTATAGTAACATCCTTTGCAGACGATACAAAGATCAGCAGAAAAATCAGCGATGTACATGACATGGAGGCCTTGCAGAGGGACACGAACAAAATATACAAATGGTCAGAAGAGAACAACATGACATTTAACACTGAGAAATTTCACTCTTGAGATATGGTAGAAAAGAGTAACTTAGACTGCATATTATGCTCCAAATTGACAGGAAATTCAGAGAAGCACGAAAGCGATCGATCTGGGGGTAATAATGACCGATGATTCGAAATTCGAAACACAAAATCAGATAGCGATAAATAAAGCAAAAAAAAGTCGAGGGACAGGTACTAAGAACGTTCAAAAGAAGGGACAGGACAGTAATGATTCCCCTGCTAAAAACACTGATTATACCAAAACTTGAATACTGCTCAGTCTTGACGTCCCCATATAAAAAGAAAGAAACTAATAAACTAGAAGAAACTCAGAGACATTTCACAGCAAATACTGATGGCTGCAAAGAGCTCAGCTACTGGGAAAGACTCCGTAAACTAAATCTGTACTCAGTGGTGTAGTGCTAAATAAAGAAGTGGGGGAACGCATTTTGAAAGTGTTACTCAGATGCGGGGGGGACAATGGCGAGCGCGGCGAGCCCATACAGCTGGGGGTCCGGGGGCACTGTAAGCCCCCGGGGAAATCTTTTGAAATCTGACCAATTTCAGGGATATTTTGAGGTCATATGCACTGGATATTAGGATATATTCCAAGGTTGAAGATGCAGTATTTCCAGTGTCATTAGATATACGACATCCAGTACGATCAATAAAAATAGCTAACAAATGGAATGATTAACTAAAAAAAGTTAACAACTGGTACGCCGTAGTGACTGTTTCACCAGATCCTTATATGCTAGCATTGCCTCAGTCGAAGCTAAAAGAAATGAAACAGTTAATGATTCTTTCACATATTTCTTCTAGTGGTGGGAATTAAAATTTCATGACGTTAGAGATTTGTAAGTTCGGATTTATTTGAAATAGTGAGGGAACGCCGTTCCGTCTACCAAAAAAAGTAAGGGAACGCCGTTCCCACGCGTTCCCACAGCACTACACCACTGTCTGTACTCCCTGGAAAGAAGAAGAGAGAGGTACACCATAATCTACATATGGAAAATAATCGAAAAACTGGTACCAAACCTCAAACTAAACCCAATTATCATTCAAACAACACTGGAAAATAGGAAAGGCAGGATGTGTAGCGTTCCCAAATTAAAGGCCCGACAAGGGACCTCCTCAACACTGAAGGAAAATAGCTTGATTGTCAGGGGGCCAAGACTTTTTAACCACCCTCCAAAGGACCTCAGGAACGTTACAGGGGTCAAAGTTGAAGTCTTCAAGAGAAGACTATATGCCTGGTTCAGGACGGTACCAGATGAGCCGGGTGTACCTGGCGTAAGAAAGAGAGCTCAAGAAAGCAACTCGCTCCTCCACCAAGCCAGGCCTAGAGGCTTGACCTTGACCAGCTTGACCTTCGTGTGAAGAGAGGCTAACGCACGGAACAGCAACGAGGTTAACGAGGTACGAGGCAGGTACGCTATCAAGTACTGTACATTAAAAACTATGGACCCTAAATACAGTCATCTTTCCATAAACTGCGGACAGCTAATTTAGATCATGCATGTAGAATTCCTGCACACACGCACACACACACATATATATATATATATATATATATATATATATATATATATATATATATATATATATATATATATATATATATACTGTATATATATATATATATATATATATATATATATATATATATATATATATAAGTTGTGCGAAAAAATTTAAGTACACTTGAAAACCTAATGAAAAATTGAATTTTGATTGAAGCATTCGTAACGGTGAAAATAAAGAACAAAATAGTTTCGGAAACAATAGATTTATTAGACCAAACCATAAAATGAATAAACTAAGCCAAGATGCGACATATAATAAAAAATGTGAACTTAATACTGAGCATATGATAATAAAAACCCACTCTTATAGACAGAGTTTCTGTATCCATCCGAAGAGGATGCCAGTGGACATCGAGACGTAGAAAAAAAGAAGTTTTTTGCATTTAATGCTGAGCAAATATTTAAATAACTTTCGTTAATCTTGGTTTTGCTTCCGCCCGAATTGTTCATTCTGACGAAGGTCTAGGTTGTCACTCCACCTTAGACCTACAGTTTAACGTGAAATCCGAACCACGCCCCACCACCACCAGCAGCCCAGCGTCTTAATCACTAGGCTACCCAGGGTACCTATTTATCTACCAACCAATTTCTTTACTGTGTGAAAGGATGAACAGCTGGGGTTTGCTGCGCGCCTCCTGCCGTCACCGGGTCTCGATCCCAGAGCCGATGGATTCGTAGTCAGCGACGCTAACCATTACACCACTGAGGCGCATGGATGATTAATTTGCTCTATGGCTACCTTTAGCTTGAATACCTTCAGTCAAACGATTGGGATATTTCTTCACCAGCTTTCTGCACTTACCAGGAGAGATTTTGACCCATTCTTCTTGACAAAATTCGTGGAGTTGATTGACAGTAATTGGCCTCCGTGCATAGACATCTCTCATGAGATCAAACCACAAATGCTCAATAAAACTGGGATCTGGTGACTGGCTTGGCAACTCCAAACGCTTCCATTTCTTCATCTTCAGCCATGTCTTGGTAGATATTTGATATGTATTTCGGATCATGTCCTGCTGCAGAATAAAATTGCGGCTTATAAAGAGCTGACAAAGTGAAGGCGTTACATTTTCTTCCAAGATTCTTAATATTTGGTGGAATCCATGTGTCTGTCGATTTCCATCAACTTACCAGGCGCAGAAGCACTAAATAAGCCCAACAAAAGAATACTGCCACCACCATGTTTAACCGTAGGTACGGTTGTTCAAAAAGTAAGTTTACAAGGTTAATTACCGGTGCATTATGCATAGTACAATAATGTTGTTAGGCATGTGTGGCAACACTATAAAGTAGCAACACTGTTTGTGATGTGGTTTACTCGTGGTCCCCAGACGAGGTGAGTGCTGTGATTCGATTTTTAAACGCGAAAAATGTTTCCGCTGCAGAAATTCATCACCAACTTGTTGAAGTGTATGGAGAGAATATTTTAAATCGACAAAGTGTATCAAAGTGGTGTGCAAAGTTTCGGGAAGGAAAGCAGAACACGAGTGATTCTGCGTAAAGTGGAAGGCCAGTAACTGCAACAACTGCAACGACTTCCATTTGTTTCCAGCCCTAAAGCAGTACCTCGGAGGTAAACCATTTCAAAACGATCCTGATGCAGAAGCAGCCATACGAAACTGGTTAAAAACTAAGGACCCTACATTTTACTCGACTGGCATCGGAAAGCTTGTCCCACGCTACATGTTTAAGTCTGTTTGGTGATTTTGTCGAAAAGTAGTAATATTGTAAGTTGCTGTTGAAACACTTATAATAATGACTTGCTTTGTAATAAAACAGTTTTTTCAAAACGCCTTGTAAACTTACTTTTGAACAACCTTCGCATGTTGTTTTCTTCTTCAAATGCTTTACCAGATTCCTTTTCAGACATATCGTTGATTACTATGGCCAAAGAGTTTAATCTTGATCTCATCAGTCCAGAGTACCGTCTTCCAGTAGTCTCCCGTTGATCAGGTCGTTGGCATACTTTAAACGAGCATACTCGTGAGCGTTCTTGAGCAGTGGTTTTCTCCTTGGAACTCGACCAAAGAGCCCATTCTTGTTCAGTGTCTTGCGTACAGTGGAGGGATGAACATCGATTCTAAATTTAGCTCAAAGAATGCATTCGGTCCACAGAGGTTCTAAATGTAGTGGGGCTAGGCTGCTTTAAACCCTAGATCCATGTCCCAAAGCTGGATCCTGTCTGCTTTGCAGATAGCTGGTGAGGGAAGCTATATTTATGGGACCTCTTTGCGAGGGACCCGTTGCCCACGTCGGGCTTGCATCATGAAAAAGAAAAACTATGGTATTTGTCATTTACCATTACTTATTTGGACTATAGTAGATTTAATTATCCCAGAAGAGTTCCTTGTTCCATGCACGGTCTGTGTGTATCATATATATATATATATATATATATATATATATATATATATATATATATATATATATATATATATATATATATATATATATATACAGGGTGGCCCAAAAGGTACTTACCAAGTTTAAGCCTTTATTTCAACAAAACTATTGAGAGTACAAAGATAGTTCAAAAGCCATTCAAATCAGCATCTCAAGCCATTTATATGACAATGTGTTCGATGTGCTGTCGCTCCACTTCGACGATTTTTCGCAACCTCATCCCAAAATTCGATACTTGGGACCCTGGAGGGATAGGAGGCCCCTCCCGTACTCTGTGGCTTGGTGAGGGTCTGTTAGGGGTGTTTATATGCTGACGGACGGGCGTGCCCCTCCTTCTTCGGTGGGAGGGAGGGAGGGAAACTGCACGCCGAGCGAGGCATTTGAGTAATCGAACGCCTCTCCCCTGCAGTCGAAGGTAAAGAAGATGCCAGTGATGTCTCGTCTCTTGGCACCGGACAGTCCCTGTTCCTGATATTAATGTTGTCGAAGGTGTTGACACTCACTACCTGTCGATCCATTGTGAAATCGGGAGCAGAAGTCCTTTCCTGAACAGGAGGGAGGTTGACCGCTTTCCCTGCAGGCTGCGTTTCCACCCCACATTCGGGGGTGGAGTTGGGGGAGGGGATTTCGTTTCCCTCGCTGCCCGACGCGCTTCTTGGGGTTCTGACTTGTTGAGCGACTTCCGAGTAACTAGGCTTCGGGAGGAGCGTCTCATTCAACGCATCTAACTCTGACCGAAATTGTTCTAGCGAAATCGCATTTTTCTGATTTGACACCACGTGTTGGTGTTTCATTTCAATTAACGACTTTTGTACCTCATTATACTGTTTGAGGAGCACAGAAACGTCCACATCACCCATAGAGATTACGGTATTCTATGGAAGTTAGTAACGTAGAAGGTAATATTGTTTTTATTATCCCGGAGAGTTGACACTTTATTTATAATGTCTTTTAGGATATTCTTGTTTCTAGAGTTACCTTACAAACCCACAGAAAAAAAGAAAAAAATATTCCAAGGTCTTTTGAGTATTCAACAGTATACCTCATTTTCTTTTACCTTGTGGGTTTGCATCATTCATTCATTTCACGTATTTATGTGTGCAGTGCAGTGTACAGTTCATCCCAGAACAAACCGAACCAAAAACTATTGTGACTGGAATAAAGTCGAAGTAGAAAAACTCGAACGTGATGGAATTAATTCGAATAATACTAAATCGAGCTATTACTGTATCTAGTGACTGGCTCACGATTGGTTAACCTCGTTAACCTCATTGCAGTTTCGTGCGTTGGTCTCTCTTCACACATCAAGCAGTGTTCCCGCCTCTAGGCCTGGCTTGGTGGAGGAGCGAGTTGTTCTCTTGCACTGTCCACCGCACATAGCCAGGTACACCTGCTCATCTGGTACCGTTCTGAGCCAGATTTTTAGTCTTCTTTTGAAGACTTCACCTTTGACCCCTGTAACGTTTCTGAGGTCCTTTGGAAGCTAGTTAGTTAAAAAGTCTTGGGCCCCATGACAACCAAGCTATGGAAAAACGATACACACCTGTCATACACTTTACATTACAGTTCACAACAAGGCCTAATTCAAACCCAGGCCTAAACACACCTACAATATGGTATCGTATATGGTACCTTCATTTCATAATAATTAAATACAAATTATTAATTTACTGTATTAAATAACTACAAAATTGCTTAGGGAATAACAAGAAGAAAAACGTATTTTTTTGTATCGAAATTTTCCATCACTGACTCATGAAAATTACTTCGAGAAGAGATACAGTGAAAGTACAAAAATTAGAGGTCTGGGGATTTTCCGTTTGCAAACTAAGCAAAATATAAGAAAAAAAGACATATAGCTCATCTCAAAGCCTCTCTAGTTACGAGCGTTGTTGTAGGCAAGGAAGATGTGTTTAATCTTCCTTCAAGTTGAGTGAAACACTAATAAAACTGAAGGCTAGATTTATCCCTTCCTGTATTTAGGCTGTGACTTGCCTGTATTAATTAGACGGAAAACTCCTTGCGTAACCCTATCGCCTACATCGAGAGAGAAGCGCGATAGGCAACCGCGCGGCCTACAACCAGAAGCAAGATCCAACGAAATAAGAAGGGATGGTAGGTTCTTTTTTTACCATTAGGCAGCGCTAAATACCGAAGGCAAATAAATTTAATAATTTAACATTAAAAAAATATCTAACAAGCTCTTTTGAAGACCTCCACAAACACAACTTTTTTAACGAAAAAACATAAGATCTTTGCCGTCGAGTCTAGCAATAGATCTGGCGGAAATTTTCACCGGATCGCCAGGTTGATAGCAATCAACCCATAACCCTACCTGGTTTTTTCATACAAGCTTCTGTATTTTCCTTCAGTGTTGAAGAGGTCCCTTGTCGGGCCTTTAATTTGGGAGAACTACACATTCTGCCTTGTTGTTTGGATGGTAATTGGGTTTAATTTGAGGTTTGGTACCAGTTTTTCGATCATTTTCCATATGTAGTTTATAGTGTACCTCTCTCTTCTTCTTCTTTCCAGGGAGTACAGATTTAGTTTACGTAGTCTTTCCCAGTAGTTAAGTTCTTTGCAGCCATCAATCTTAGCTGTGAAGTGTCTCTGAGTTTCTTCTAGTTTATTAGTTTCTTTCTTTAAATATGGGGACGTCAAGACTGAGCCTTTTGAACGTTCTTAGTACCTGTCCCGCGACTCTTTTTGTTTTGTTTATCGCTATCTGATTTTGTGTCTCGAATTTCGCATCATCGGTCATTATAACCCCCAAGCCTATCGCTTTCGTTCTTCTCTGAATTTCCTGTCTATTTAGAGTATAATATGCTGTCTGAGTTCTTCATTTCTACCATATTTCAAGAGCTAAAAATTCTCGGTGTTAAATGTCATGCCTTCTGACTATTTGTATATTTTGTTCGTGTCCCTTTGCAAGGCCTCCACCTCTTTTGCATCGCTGACTTTTCTGCTAAGCTTTGTATCGTCCGCAAAGGATGTTACTTGTCTCTGTCTATCAGCATGATAATGAATAGGAGCAGTGGGATCAGTACTGTACCTTGTGGTACTGAGCTGCGTACTTCCGATTCTGATGATGATATATTTGTGGCAGCCGCCAGCCAGTCAAAACGCAAGTTGTGCGTGGTATTTTAATCAGCCAATCACGTACATCAGCAGGCTGGCGCCTTGCCAAGTCACAAGCGTCACTCTATTCCCGCGTTAATTCATGCATAGTTGCCTGCATTGGTTGGCTTAAACCCTAAATGTAGTTCTGGATACCACAGTAATCAATTATATACAACAAATGTGTTGTAGATACCTAAAAGAAAGACAAATCTTACATCACTGGTAATTTATGTACGAGTAGTTTGACAAATCTTTTACATACAGCATTTTGTTTAGAGACCTCATGGCCCACAACATAAATGTACCGATATGGTTTGTAGGTGAGTACTTTTTACTTTCGTTACTTGAGTACTTTATTCAGTTGATACTATTTTATTCTAACTTAAGTAAATTTCAGGATGGATACCTTTACTTGTACCTGAGTAACTTTTTGATAAAGTACCTGTACTTGAACTTAAGTAACATATTTTAGTACTTTTTACACCCCTGTCTATAAGTTGTTGTGAGAGTCATGATCTTCCTGATCGGAATCCGTGCTGATTTTCGTTGAATCTTTCTAGTGTTTCCAAGAAGTTATAAATTTTCTCTCTAACTATTCCTTCAAGTACTTTGGTAAGGTGAGACGTCAATGATACTTGTTTGCTCTTTTCAATGTTTCAGATATTTCATTTAAATCGTCGGTTAGTTCATTATTTCCTTTCCTTAAGGGCCCGATAGTGGCGCGCGTTTTTGTTTTCCTTTTCGCATAGCTGTAGAAGTAGTTTGGATTTTCCTTTATTACTTCTACCGCCTTTTCCTCTTCCCTCTTTGTATGGACTTTAATCAGGGTTTGCATTTCCCTATCGATACTCTTTAGTTTTTCTTGTATTACTTTCCTGGTATTGTTATCTCTGCAATTAGCTAACTTCGCCGCTACTCTCTTTCTTTTTCCGAATATTGTTCTCTTTTGTCTCTCGAACCAGTTCTTCTTTCCTTTTGGCTGTGCTTTCGGAGAATATTTTTCTAAAATTCCCAAAGTCTTTTCTTCTAAGGTTGTTAGCATTTTTTCAGTTGTTATATTCTCTAAAACTGTTCTCCATTCTATTTGGGGCATGTGTGATCTGATTGCTTCTCAATTTATAGTCTTGGATTTTAAGTTAAAAGTCCCAAATTAGGTTAGGCTAGGTTTCTAGAGTACTGCTTTTGCCTCGCTTTTGAGAAGCGAAACAAAAACAGTGTAAATGCCCGGTTAGTCCCTGTTCTCTTCTAGCCGTCAGGTGCTGTTTAAGTTACAGTGGATGCATAAATTGTGTAAAACTTAAAAATTATGAAGATTTGAATGAATCAAATAGAATGTACAGGAATTAAATTGCACTTACATCTAATTCATGTAATACAGGGTGGCCCAAAAAATGGCACCAAATTTGAGAAGTGATATCTCAATAACCATTGCAGCTAGGGACTTAAAAAAACAACCAAATGAAAGATAATTATTTTCTCTTTAAATACTTATTCTATGGCTTGATGGTTATAAGCCCATATAATGCCCAAAATTGGCTTCCAAAAAAAATATACAAAAAAAGTTGCGCATTTATATTTATTCCTTGATCCTAATTTTAAATGAAATTTTTCTATTCCAGACCCCTCAAGATGGGATTGAGAGAATCTGATAAGAACATTATACAAGCACTACGTGAAGAAAAAGGATATTCATTAAACAGAATCCTTTACGAATTTCCAAATAGAAATTGGAAAAAAAGAACTGTGGCACATTTTTTACAAAAACTTAAAGAAACCGGCAGCAGTCAACGGCGCCCGGGAAGTGGTCGACCAAAAAGTATTAGAACGCCAGAAAACATTGAAAAAGTAAATGAAATGGTTTTAAGTCAAGAGGAACAACGGGGAACAAGTAAAAGTGAACGTGAAGTTGCGAAAGAAACCGGCATTTCACGTTCATCAGTACAGCGAATAATTCGAAAAGATCTTGGGTTGAAAACATTTAAGAGGGTGAAAGTTACTGCTTTATCGGAGCCTGTGAAAGAAAGACGTTTCCATCGATGTAAAAATCTATTGCGAAGATTTCGGTCAAATGAGTCTGTGAAAAAAATTTGGTTTTCTGATGAAAAACGATTTACGGTCGAAACACCACGAAATACCCAAAATGATCGGGTTCGTGCAGCAGTGGCGACAAAAACTCATGTTGACCCAAAACGACTTTTGCGTGAAAAAAAAACACTTCAGATTCGATAATGGTTTCCCTTGCAGCGTCATCTGAGAACAAAACATCCATCATTTTTATTCAGCGAGGCGTTAAAATTAACTCAATTTACTACTGTAATGACATTTTGTCTCCAATGTTGTCAGAGATCAAGGAGACGAGCACTGATTTTGTGTTCATGCAAGATGGAGCCCCATCTCATACAGCCAAGGAAACAACATTTCTCAATAATAATTGTCCTGGTTTTATCGAACCAAATAATTGGCCACCATGCAGCCCAGATCTAAACCCCATTGACTACTTTGTGTGGTCTGCCTTAGAGAGAGAAGTCTACCATGGTCAGAAAATCCGTGATGTGAACCATCTTCGTGAACGAATTCAGGCTGCATGGGAAAATCTCTCACAAGTGACGATCTCAAAGGCAATTTCAAAATGGAGGGCGAGATTACAGGCTGTGGTTGACCATAATGGAGGGCAGATTGAGCCATTTATTGAAAATTAGGTTTAACTTAAAACCACAGAACTTCGTTTAAAGACCGTAAATTAGAAGATAATTAATTAGAAAAAAATAAAAGGAATAAATATAAATGCGCAACTTTTTTTTGTATATTTTTCTTATAAGCCAATTTTTGGCATTACATGGGTTTATAACCATCAAGCTATTGAATAAGTATTTAAAGAGAAAAGAATTATCTTTCATTTGGTTGTTTTTTAAAATCCCTAACTGCAATGGTTATTGAGATATCACTTCTGAAAATTGGTGCCATTTTTGGGGGCCACCCTGTATATATATATATATATTATATATAGAAACGACGTAAATATTGAGGAGCGTTCTGCACACGGGGAAGAGAAATACCGAACAAATGAAAAATGAAGTCCCCGCCCGGGAATCGAACCCAGGATCTTCCGATTGCCGGTCAGATATGCTAACCACTACACCACAGGGCACACAATAGTCAGAAGTCGTGATTCTCCTACATAGGGCAGAAACCAATGCCCTAAGAGGGCACCCTCGCAAATCGTGAATATGTACATTCAACTGCAATGACCACGCAGTATATTAATGTATAGAAACGACGTAAATATTGAGGAGCGTTCTGCACACGGGGAAGAGAAATAACGAACAAATGAAAAATGAAGTCCCCGCCCGGGAATCGAACCCAGGATCTTCCGATTGCCAGTCAGATATGCTAACCACTACCCCACAGGGCACACATAGTCAGAAGTCGTGATTCTCCTACATAGGGCAGAAACCAATGCCCTAAGAGGGCACCCTCGCAAATCGTGAATATGTACATTCAACTGCAATGACCACGCAGTATATTAATGTATAGAAACGACGTAAATATTGAGGAGCGTTCTGCACACGGGGAAGAGAAATAACGAACAAATGAAAAATGAAGTCCCCGCCCGGGAATCGAACCCAGGATCTTCCGATTGCCGGTCAGATATGCTAACCACTACACCACAGGGCACACAATAGTCAGAAGTCGTGATTCTCCTACATAGGGCAGAAACCAATGCCCTAAGAGGGCACCCTCGCAAATCGTGAATATGTACATTCAACTGCAATGACCACGCAGTATATTAATGTATAGAAACGACGTAAATATTGAGGAAGATCCTGGGTTCGATTCCCGAGCGGGGACTTCATTTTTCATTTGTTCGTTATTTCTCTTCCCCGTGTGCAGAACGCTCCTCAATATTTACGTCGTTTCTATACATTAATATACTGGCGTGGTCATTGCAGTTGAATGTACATATTCACGATTTGCGAGGGTGCCCTCTTAGGGCATTGGTTTCTGCCCTATGTAGGAGAATCACGACTTCTGACTATTGTGTGCCCTGTGGTGTAGTGGTTAGCATATCTGACCGGCAATCGGAAGATCCTGGGTTCGATTCCCGGGCGGAGACTTCATTTTTCATTTGTTCGTTATTTCTCTTCCCCGTGTGCAGAACGCTCCTCAATATTTACGTCGTTTCTATACATTAATATACTGCGTGGTCATTGCAGTTGAATGTGTATATATATATATATATATATATATATATATATATATATATATATATATATATGCAGGAAAGAAGGGCCATGGGCGAATGCCTGCAGAAACACCACCACCACCACCAGCACCAATAGAAGGAAAAGCAGTGAGCCGAAATAAAGGTCTTTGAAGCTCTTAAAAAGTTTGCCATTTTATTTTTATCATCGTTAAGAGATTCTGCAGTGTGCAAGATGCATGTACAGTATGTGTAGTGAGGAATAGGGGGAGAAGTGTGTGTTTGAGAGCATGTTGGACTGCTCACAGGGTAGATGAGACATGGAAAAAGATCAACTAAGGAGGACAGTGACAAGAGAAACGGGAGTTCTAGCACTCCGTGTCTCCTGTCCAACGTCTTCCCCGGAGTATTCCCTTGGTCGATTTGGTGTCTACAACCTCCTCCTATTAATAATTTGTTAAATGAAGTAGTAAGACGTATTTTTTCGTTCAGATTGGTCGTGTGTTTTTGTAGAAAGTCGGATTGTTGTTTGTCTCATTTTGGGTTATTATATAAATCTCTTACTTGAATATGTATTACTTTTTTATATACGTGTACAGAACGTTAAGGATACTGTGTACGTGCCACCGTTGCCCACATCTTCGGATGAGCTCCGAAATCGCATTGTTACTGCCGTAAGTCAGTGACAACGGACATGCTGGAGCGAGTATGGGAGGAATTCGACTATCGTGTCGACGTTGGTCGTGTAACTAGGGGAAGTCACATAGAGCATTTATGAGGTGAGAGACAAAATTTGGACAGTTTTTCTTTTGGTTGATGTATCACAAATATCACTGTATTTGTAACATTAAAAAATATTCTCATTTGAAATCAGGTGAATCATTTTGAATAGCCCTGTACGTAGTTTACTGATGGTTGGAAGGACGAAGATGGGTCTGTGGTTTGAGAGGAAAGATTTATCCCCTCACTTATAAAATTATCATATTCTTGCCTTTTTAAGGCAATCTGAGATGATACCATTTTCAACGGAGAGGTTAATGTATTACGTAATAATAATAATAATAATAATAATAATAATAATAATAATAATGCTTTGAAAGCCTTCGTCCTCATAAAACAAATAATATATTTAGAAAAACTTACTTTCCTGTATCATTGCCAATGGCAAAATTAATGATTACCTATATATACACTGTTTTTAATAAGTAGTAGTATAAAAATTTATATTACATCCATGTTTTGAATCCGGTGAGCTCAATTTTACTGCACTTCAAAAAATTAATGTTTATATATATATATATATATATATATACATATATATAGGGTGAACCAAATGTAGGTGGACAGTAAATGATAACGTTTATTTTGAGAATACATATTTAATTTTTTTGTATACTATAATACAAAATAAAATTTAAATAAATTTAGTTATAATATTTAATATAATATAACACAAACACCATAGTTATAATGAACACCATAGTTATAATATAATATAACACAAACCGTATTCAACCTACTGTCCACCTACTTTTGGTTCACCGTGTATATATATATATATATATATTATATATATATATATATATATATATATGAAAATTATTTCACGAAAGTGACACGTGAAAAATATTTATGATGAATAAAACCACGAAGGGAAAAGAAACACAAAGTGGTGCTCAAGCGCTTTCGTCTAATGACATCGTCGTCATTAGACGAAAGCGCTTGAGCACCACTTTGTGTTTCTTTTCCCTTCGTGGTTTTATTTCATATATATTATATATATATATATATATATATATATATATATATATAGCCTATATAGTTTTTTGAAATGCAGTAAAATTGAGCTCAATGGATTCAAAACATGGATGTAATATAAATTTTTATACTACTGTATATTAAGAACAATGTCTTACAGTCACTAGACATGAATGATATACATGGCGGAAGGGCCATTAACCCTACACCAATGTTATAGGCCTACTAGTATTTTATTATATGCTTGACAATAATTCTACTAAAATGTAACAAATAATAAGGTTATGCTTACCTCATATCAAAAGTGAAGTTTGTTGATATAAAAAACTGGATTTAAGTCCTCCCCATTTTGTTGAGAAAATTTGAATGCTTAAATTAGCTTTTCATGAAAGTCAGAAACAGAAAATTATAAGTATTTGCAAAAAAGTTTAATAAATTTGCTTTTACGGATATTACACGTCACTGTTGCTTACAAATTTTATATATTATCACTTAGATAAATTCCCCAATTAAATTGCTATCAGAATTTTTTAAAATAATTAATTATAAAATTAAAACTGTCATTCTTTAAAGGAAGAGCGTAACAGTAACACAGCTCCTACTTTGTATGCTGAAGGTGAACTGACACTGACTCGTTGATAGCCAAGTCAGGCGAGCTTTCCGTAGAGTTTCGCGTTGCCATAGGCGATACTTTCTTCACTTTGATACAGTATCGAAATTTATAAACTGACGTACACCTCTCCACGTTTTTATATGATGAAACATCCAAAATCTAATTTCCTTTTTAATTACATTTACTTTTATTGAAAATGTTATTGCTGAATTATGTACAGTGTATGGGAAATATTTTTTTACCTTTATTAACTTGTTTCGGTAATTTTATTTATTTATGGAGCACAAGCAATAATTCTTAGCCATTCTAAATACTGTATAACTTCAGTGAAATATTTAAAGCATTCTTTCATTGTCAAATTTGATTTAAAAAAACTTTCAATCCATCTTCATTTAAAAATTTTGAATATACTTAAAAAATAAACCCAAACTATGTATTTCTGTGGGAAATAAAGCCACAATAAGAAATTGATTTATTGGAAGCATAATCTTCGGTCTATTCTGTATACTGTATGTTCTTAATCAAGTGCGAGTGAGCTAAGAATAGGGTGAAAGCGTGTGCTTTTAATAAAATCAATTTCTTACTTGACTTCATTCTCGTAATTCAATTGATCGTAACAAATAATGCCACTTACCACTTGATACCACTTGAATTTTCTGTTAACAGGCTTTTCAGCCTCTTAAGACAGCTCTGATGTTACAGTACTTCACCAGCTGTCAATGTGCACATGCGGCCACTGGTGACCAAACTGAAATCGTATTTTTCTTCATAGTTGTATTTTAAGGGTTGATTTGCCCACAAATCGTAACAAATAATGCCACTTACCACTTGATACCACTTGAATTTTCTGTTAACAGGCTTTTCAGCCTCTTAAGACAGCTCTGATGTTACAGTACTTCACCAGCTGTCAATGTGCACATGCGGCCACTGGTGACCAAACTGAAATCGTATTTTTCTTCATAGTTGTATTTTAAGGGTTGATTTGCCCACAGCTTATCAAGTCTCGACTCAAAAAACTTTACAGTTGGTGCCATTACCACATATTCATTTAGACTATTCCATATGTTTACATTTCTATGTATAAATGAATGTGTCCTCTTATTTATCCTAGTTCTAATTTTCTTTAGCTTGTATTTATGGCCTCTTCGATTATCATTATTCAGCTCAATAAAGTTTGTAACTCTGCAGTCATATTTGCCAGATAGTATCTTATACAGTTCGATCACATCACCCCCTGAGTCGTCTATATGTCAATGTTGGTAGACCTAATTTACTTAGCCTTTCTGGGTATGCGTCGTTCTTTAGATTTGGTATCAACTTTGTTGCTCTGCGTTGAACATTCTCAATCATGGTTATATATTCTTTATATTGTGGTGACCAAACTGCATTTGCATATTCACTGTGTGGCCTCACGAGGGATTTATATAGAAGTAAGAGTGTTTCATTATCTAGATACGTGTACGTTCTCCTAATCAGGGCCATTATAAAATTGGCTTTATTAACCTTTATAGTTATGTGATGTTGAAAGTTTAGTTTGTTGTCAATAAACGCTCCAATATCTTTCTCTACAATGGATTGTTTCAATTCACTGTTATTTTCCCATCACATATGTTTTATTTGCTAGTTTTGTGTTTCCGATTCTCATAGTCTTACACTTGTCCGGGTGAGTTTCAACAGTGAATTAATTATCTGTCCATTTCACTATATTTTGTATGTCTTCTTGGAGTTTATCACAATCCTCATTGTTGTATATTGCTTTGAAGATTTTTATATCATCTGCATAAAGGTAGATATCCCAGGCTTAGACAACTTCTAGCAAAGTGTTTATGTAAATAATAAACAAAATAGGGCCAAGCACTGAACCCTGAGGTACTCCTGAAATTACTGGCTGCCACTCTGAGATGCTCTTGCCTATCAGTTAGAAAATTTCTTATCCATCCAAGCACTGGATTTTTTAATCCATAATAAGCCAAGATATCAGCAAGCCGCCTATGTGTGACCTTGTCGAACGTCTTCATAGAATCAAAGTAGGCCACATCAATACAACCCCCAGTTTCAATGCTCTCTGTCCATTTGTCCATTACTTTAATTAGCTGTAGTACTGTCGACCTACCGGATATAAATCCAAACTGTTTCAATGTAAGTTATTATTAACCATATACTCTATTAACGAATCCCTGAGTATTGTCTCCATTACCTTGCAGACCACACTAGTTAAGCTGATAGGCCTATAATTATCTGCAACTTTCTTACCACTTTTTTTATATATTGATAATATGTTAGCTTGTTTCCATTCTTGAAATACAGTCATAGATCTCAATGACGTGTTAAAAATAATACTGAGAGGCTTGGAAATTACTGCTCTCATTTCATACAATATCCGAGGATGAAGCTGATCTGGTCCGGGAGATTTATTGATTTTCAAGTTCTTGAGTATTTTATGCATACATTCTTCACTTATGTCGAGATCAATATCGTGAATAATGTTAACATTTGTTTCTGAAGGAGTCCAGCCACCATCTATCTGGTTCTCTTGTAAACACTGAATTGTAATATTCAGCCAAAACTTGAGCCTTTTCTTTGTCAGTTGTTGTTAAATCTTCCCCCTTTTTGTCACCTGCCTCTGAGAGGTTTGGTGCACCAGGTCTGTATTTGGATTTTTTATTTACATAGGTCCAGAATTTCTTAGGGTTTGCCTTAACTTGTTTAGCCACTGATTTTCCATATTCTTTCTACGCCTGCCTTGTTAACCTTCGTATCTGATTTCGGAGTCTACAATATTCTAGATACGTTTCACTATCTTTAGTCTCCAAATACTTCTTCCAGTCTATTTTTTCTACGGAATTTTGTTAGTGTCTCTTTGCTTAATGGTGTATTGTAATACTTTTTATCTGTTTTGATCACTTTTGTTGGTACACTGTTGTGTAACGCCATCACACCCTTCCAGTATACTATTCCAGTCCAAACTTAGCTCTTGTTTCATTTTATCATACTCTCCCTTATCATAGAAAAACCTCGTTTTACAGGGCTTCTTGAGTTTATAAGAACTGTATTCACTTCCACTATTATAACTGCGTGATCACTTTTACCCAAAGGAGCCTCACTAGCAATAGCGGATTATAATGGGGGCAAAGGGGGCATTTGCCCCCGGCCCCAGATGCTGACCGGCCCTAAGATGCTGACCGACCCCAAGAAACTATGTAAACGCTATAATCTACCGTTGAAATAATTGGTCGACCGTGAGGAAGAAAAAAAAATTCTAGATTCCGCTTCTACAAAACCTAGTTTAGTATCCCATTTATGTGAACAAAGTATACATTTTCTGTAATCACATCTTTGTTTTTGTTTCGTTTTCTGTTGATCGATTCCAGTCAGCTGATCACATCACTCATGTATGATGTATCAGGTAAAGAATTGTGTTTTTCTAGTGACACCGGCCCGAAAATATTCATTGCCCCAGGCCCTAACAATGCTTAATCCGGCCCTGCTCAGTAGTGATATCGTTAATGCTATTTCTATCACTTGTCAATACCAGATCAAGTAAACTTGGCTTATCTGTTCCTCTTCCTCTGGTATTAAATGTTACAAGCTGGTCAAGATATGCATCCTTTACTGCTTCTATAAATTTAAACTCATTACTTTCTTCTGATTTTGCAATAGCTGGCTGATCCACCCAGTTTATCTTTGGATAATTAAAATCACCAGTAATCACAACATAAGAGTATTTTCTTGAACATCTTCAAACACATTTAGTTGATTATAGTGTATATACAAAACTACCCCTCTGCCAGCTCCCTCACACAATTTAATACATTCCATATTGTATCCTTTTATAATAAATTCAGATAATTCGGATTCAAATTTTTGTCTTTTAGGTTTTGCTTCCAGAATAGCTATAATATCCGCTTCTTGTGTCTGTAATCTTTGCTTGAGTTCCAATAATTTTTCACATGTGAGGGTGTCTTTATTTGTTGTCCATATAACTAGCTTGTTTCTGGGTTTTTTCCTGACCCTTACCACTTTGCGATCCCAAGGCAGACCTCTGACTATAAATATAAAATTTGAATCATCGTTATCCTCGTATGCTGCACTACTTCCTCCTATAATTTTTGTTAATTCTCACGGTCTTCTTTGGACATATCATGCTTTATGTTAATTTGTTTATATGGTTCCCTAGATTTTTAACTTGTACGTCCTAACCAAGTAGTATGGGCGAAAAAGGAGAGGGTGCAATGCAATTGAAAATGTTGATCAATGTTGCATAAGTTATACAACAAAGGGGGAGGGGAATGCTGCAAGATATTATACAACAAAGGGGGAGGGGGGAATGTTGCAAAAGCAACAAGGGTTATGCAACTTGGAGGCGGAGTTATCCCTGAAGAGAAAGAGAGGAGGAGAGAGAGGAAGAGAGGTGTTCGCCTGGCAGGAGCCAAGCCATATTAAGACTTCAGCTGAGCGGCCGTTGTCTTAATATGTTCCTAATGAGCCAGCTGGCTTAATCAGCCAGTTGGCTTATCTGGCTGAGCTGCCAGATTGCGCTATTTATTTAATTAAAGCATATATTCTGGTTTAACCAGCCAGTTGACTTAGAAGGTGTAATTGGCTTGTTCAGGTGTACATTATTAGGGTTGCCAGATTGTGCTATCCAGATATATTTGGCAGTTGGTTTAGAAATCCGTTTTAGAAGGCAGCCATTTGCTGTAATTAAATGTCGTGTACAACCAAAAGAATTAAATAAAACACCATTACATCATTCTGTTCATTTAAACGAAATCATGGATTCAATTTCACGAAATATATAGAAAATAAATATACAGTGGAATATACTGTATATGATAAAAAATAATAATAGCATAAGAAATAAGAACGATGAATATATAATCAAAATAAATATACAATGGCATCTATATGTTAAAAATTATAATAACAAGAAATACGAACGATGAATATATAATCAAAATAAATGTACAATGGAATATATATGATAAAAAAATAATAATAGCATAAGAAATAAGAGCGAGAAATCAAAAATATTCAAAACGTAGTATAACCATCAATATATTAGTAGAGGAAACAAAAATATATACACACACAGTTATATTAAATAATTAAATATATTGAAAATAATAATATGCAAAACGTAAAATCAATTGCATATTAGTACAGGATATATATATATATATATATATATATATACAATTAAATAATTAAATAAATAAATATACATCAAAATACTTCATGTTCTACGGCGCAAAACGCTAAACTCACACGTAATCGAGTCTACATTCACATCGTTATTACTTTGCACTACACGGTAAAACCGTTCAAGTTATACGGATGCCTATACTCGACATAAATGGCTTTCATATCGTTCAATACTATTTTTGTGCCCACTTTACATTCGGTTGGTAAGTTATCTTTAAACACGGCTAGAATACAATCAAAAGCATGCACAAAGAGGTCATCGTTAACCACAACAGCATTATTAAATACAAGTTTATAAACACTCGTTTCCAGTCGAGGGTTTTTTCTTAACATCTCGAGCTTTTCAATCGTGAACTCTTCTTCACTCTGCATAGCAGCAATTGAAATAATCTTCCAAGTCGTAACGACAGCTATTCATTACATAGAGGTACAGCTCTTCAGGGTGAACAGTGTAGGCAAGCTCTGCCCTGTACCGCTCAAGTGCTTTGTACCAAAGTTCAGGATATTTCGAAGAATCTAAACCTTTTAAATATGCATCCAGCTCTAGACCAGTCTCGCCTTGTTCATTTCTACATTCGAAAAATCCGTCGAGCAGAGTGGTGTATGCGTATTCAAGAACCGTGTCAAAATAAATCATATCCGTAACACGAGCGTCTAATATAGGCTTCAGCTTGCGGAATCCGACGATTTTAAACGTTCTGTCGAGGATGAAACGGTTTCCCGTAGGGACAAGAACGTTATTATCAGATGCATTCTTCCACATCGGTTGTATATCAATGCATGGCTGATCGTTATTTATACACAACGGCAAACAACGGCATATGAGGGCCTGAGGGGGCGTCACTAATCTGCTCTCTTCTTGTACCTACACCTGTAGGTATTTTATAACGGTCCTCTCCCCACTTCTCAACTATCAAGAAGACTTTATTCATCTCCTCAACACTTAAATAAATAACATTACGTTTACCAGAGTTTGCTTGCCTGCAAATCGTTTCAAGTACATAGTTAATGGTGCCGGTTTCACGCCTGAACACGCGCAATGACTTCGTCACAGAGACATCGTACGAGGCGTTGAGAATGCTTCTCAAAGGAAGTTCCATCGTATTCGCACGTCCACTCGGTTCAAGCTCTGAAATGACTATGAGCCACAGGTGGACGGATCGCCTCGACGGGCGGAATGAGTCACGCTGATGAAACGTGTACGGGTTTGTTCGAACTCATGTGTTTCGGAGCGGTGAGGTACACGGGTGGGCGGATCGATGGGGGGAGCGAGTCACACCATAAACTGCTGAAGCGTGTACAGGCTTGTTCGAACACTTGTGCTCCTGGACAAACAGAATTTTCTGCTACATGAAGCAATACCGGCTTTAATGTTTTATCACTCATCAGACGTTCATTTCCACAAACTAAACATCTTTACAATCCGGTGCACTATTTGAGAGAAACATATGCCCATATTTATCCTTTTTGTTTAACAAGCTATACTCGTCTCTAAAGTCTGTTAAAAACTCACACAGGCCATTAGCCACAACTTCACTACAAACCTCGTCATGATATATATTAATATAGTGGTAAAAATACTTAAGATTCTCCATGATGACAAGATTTACATTCTCAACCGTAGGGTACGAGTAGTCGGTATGATGTAACATGACATAATATCGCTTGTCATACCACTCATCAACAAGACTCACTATCCATAACCGTTGCTTATCTTCTGAACGTGTTGCTTCTTCTACTTCGCGGTATTATGTGAGCTTTTATAAAGGTTAGGTCTACAACATACTTCAATACATCGTTTGTACTACGAAATCCTACAATGCCCTCGCAGAATACCCGGAGAGTATTTGAACAGTCCTTCGCACGGCTCAATGTAGCCTTAAAAGTATTAAAGGAGAGGGGAATAGGGAGTTTTTCAGTATCCACCACATATTGGCACTTTGCCGAACAGCACTTCATAAACGTTGAACACGCAATATTAAAGGTAGCCATTACTATTTTTAGTCTACGCGGGAGAATACATGTCTGAGCTCAAGGGTATGCAGAGGTCAATTGAGCACGCAGGGATAGAAATATGCTCAGGTAGTGGCAGGAGTCACGTGACCGATCTTACAGTGGGCGGAGCTTAGCTTTTTACTCTACACACACACGCACGCACGCAAAGGAGAAAATGAAACCTTAATTGAGGCAAATATACGTGATAAATAAACATATCGTTAACAATACACATACATGTAAATACAATCAAGAATTAAGGTAACCAAAGGGTACGGCATCATAGGTACCAGGCACCTGGTAATGCCTCTTATAGGTATTACGGCATACCTTCGTGCCCCTAAGTTCCTTCACACACCCCAGTTTCTGCGCCCGAAAATTGTGCGTCCCCACAGTCAGTTGGGGTGGCTGGTCACTCTCAGCTACCAAGCACACTAGATCCTTCAGCGAGTCAAAGTTAACGACTCGACGGTTCGCATGGTTAAGCGTGATACCCTTAGCCTTCACGATATACTTCATATCATCTCCTACCCTCACCGGTAACCGATAGGTTTTTGGCCCTGTTGATACAAACGAGTCTGCGTATGCACTATCACCATACTCGTCCTTGATCTCATCCGTTAGCTCTCCGAGGAATTCCCCAATAGCAGGCATGTATTCACCCTCCTTCGCTGTGAATATCACGCTATCTGTATCAGCGTACAACACCCTCCGTCCAAGAGGGTGCAGTAGACCCCAAAGTTTGATGCGGGCGTAGGCCGTTGTGAAGCTGGCTACAGGTATGTTTGTAACCCGTGACGTATCTGTGGACAGTTCAGTGATCTACTTTATTATGTAAGTACCTACATTCACGATCTCCATAACCTCTTTATCGGGAGCGTTGGCATAATCCCAGACTTCACTATAACTTTGTGCCAAATGGACGCTCCCTTTGCCGGTATTCTGTGCAAATTTCCCCCAAAGACTGTTTAGGCACAACTTTGCACGAAAGCGCTTGCCAGAATTCATAACAATTTGGGAGCGGTCGAGCTGAATACCTTCATGGGCACGGTAGCGCTGAATATAAGCCGTTTTTTCATTTTCGGTATCAACCCCTCGCGAATATCCTGATGCTTCTACTTTATCCTTTAAAAAGGCGTTTATATATGGTGTGAAAAGGTTGGGTAAGCTTCTGAAACCTCCACACCTCATGTATCTTCAATATTATATACCCATGGCGAATGGCTAGGGGCAGCTCAGGGCTTGTATATACACCTCTAGTCTTACGCTGGTGGGTTGTATGGTTAGTCACCGTTGTTCTCCTCTGCACACTTCACGCACAGGGGAAACATGAGCTTCTGATCTATAACGACGGGTAAGATCGGCATCCACAAATCGCGATTGGGGAGCACGTCTACGAAAGCGAGTCCAAAGTAGCACTCATTCAAGTTAGCTGAAAACTCCTCGATGGTTGGTATGGTGGGCCCCACCATTTTTTTAGGCGTACCTACAGGGTACGGATTGTTCTTCATCACGTAGCGGTATAAAGAGCAGAAGTCGTAGTAGGAGTTTCACGCCCTCCGTACGCGGAAAGTATAGCTTGAATGGGTTTGTGCGCCCTCCAAACAAGCTGTCACCGCATTTGAGGGGGTCCATACCATTTAACGTTTGATGGCCCTTATTTCTTCACGGTACTGGCCATCTGTTTCCATCCGTGCATCATACTCATGCTCCCACACGATTTTGTGAGTGAACTGGGAGCCTATAAGTTGATCACGGTAACGGGTCCATGCTAGGCTGTCGGCGGGGGATCTTCCATAAAGGTCCCCTGTGACGGCACATTCAGCGCGCGGGCATCCATGCCACCAGCAGCCGTTAAAGGAATACACAGTCTTCTCACCAGTGGCTGGATCCTCACTTAGCCCGTCAACTCTAAAAACACGACCATTGACCTTAACGGGTACTTCACCCGAGTTGCGGGCATGTTTTATGTATACCCCGGTCTGTTGCTGTAGGTGTATGAGTCAGTAAATAGCCATGTGCCCATAACTGCGGGGGTTGTTTCTGTGAATGATTGCTAATGTGTCTTTAGGCATGAAGTTATTCTTGAACACTGTAAAAAAAATGAGGCGATCGTGGTAGCGACTCGCAGCGGATCGCATTTGAAACGGGTTATGTACATTCTTCTAAAGGCTTGAAAGCATATTCTAAGTACACGTAACGTCATTCACGCAATAACGTTCACATTCATCGGCTATATTTGATGGACTAGCTTCATTAAAACTGTTGTAGTATCGGTCAAAATCTTCACGCTCACTATCACTCATGTTGGTGTAGTTAAAGTAATGTTTGCGTGGAGGTAGTCCTACGTAATTCAAAGTTTCGTTAGTGAGGAAAGTGTAAGAGAAATACCCTTTTGAAACTTTGCTAATTTACAAGGTGTGAACAGCAGGGTGTCTTTAAACTGTACATTACCTCTTATCTGCATCTGTATTAGTTTGTTGCCTCTTTTCAAGGGATCACCTGTAAATATCGCAGACGACTCGTATTTAAGCAGCTCCTTATAAATTTCGCCCCGTTATGGGCAAGAATATACGCAGTCATTTTTTTTAACTCGTCCGCTAATTTGACAATATAGGATACAAAGAGTTTCATAGGGCTGCAGTGTGCGTTCGTTTTAAAAACGTTTGCCCGTTTTCCACATTTGTGGCCCTCATCACACTCGATCTCCATGCACTCATCACAGAGAGTCTGACTTACGAGTAAATGTGGAATGACCTCTTTGGTTTCAACATTCGTGTAAGTTTGTATATCGTAGTACAGGGTTATACAAGGGCTATTTTTAGGCTTAGCATCTTTCATATAACATACATGCTTCACTCCATCCGCTTTTTGTTTTTCATGACATGTACAACAGTGAATTTCATTGCATTTATCTTTGAAATTCCCCCAATTATCCATCATGTGAAACATGCCGCACTTACAAATCCTAATTTTCCTGCAAGTGCCATTTGATTTATGAAGTTCATAGCAATTATTATTGAAAAATGTACGTCTACACACATTACATTCCCTCTTCTCGGTTTCAACTACACGACTTTCACATTTGGGGCTTTTACACTGCTCACATACCATGTAGCAATCCTTACAATGTTTCACCATATCATCAGCAAACTCGAGACAACCCTTACACAACTCATCATGCCTTCCATATTTTCGACTTTTATCATAACTGGCGTAGAGAGCCCTTATGTTACGGATGGGGAGATACGATGTTCCTGACAATCATAAAATAATTAGAGGTCTTGTACGATCTCTCACGCTGCTTTTAAAAACATACACAATCCTACGGCGATCATCCATTCCAAATACGTGCATTCATTTCCTGCTCGGCCCTTCTCAGTTCTTCAGGACCCATATTACGCTCAAACTCAAGCTTACAATCTGAAGCCAGTTTACGGGCACGCTGCACAACCGTGGGCAGCCAAATTTTTTGCTTCCATGTATTTAGCACAGTGAACATATGAGCTAAGATTATTGCTATAAAACCACAACCACGATCGACGTTTAAATGCTTTCTGTAAATAACCGGAGAATTGAAATTAAGAGTATAAGGTGTGGCACTATGACCCGCAACCCGGAATACTCTGTCAATATCTACCATGAAGTTGTCCATATTGAAGGATGTACCACTTTGAGAGGCTTGCATTATACGGCCCAAGATATATTCTATGTCTACAGCCGCCAAACGTCTGAACGGTATTACCACCCAAAAATCGTCCCCCTCATCTGACCCGAACCTGAAGGATAACCTCGTCCGGACTTCACGTTCGTCGCGGTTCTGAAGGGCAAACTCCACAATACGTTCAACTACGCGCCGCAGTCCGTTGGTATACAGGGATCCAGGGTCAACCCTGACCACGTACCGATTTCTAGTCAGGGCAGGGGTGGGTAGCGGTGCGCACCAACTCGAATGTTATACCATCCTCCACAGTATGAGAAGCTGCTGTGGAGGAAGTACCCGGAACTGAACAATGGGGCATATTTGAGGAAGGTACTATTGTGGGGGTTGTGTCGTAAGACGTAGATTGGGGCTCTATTACTGGGGTCTAACAACCGGAGCAATCCTGGCACGCTTTATACCTGACGTGGAGGGCTCTTCATCATGCTTCCGCTTTGAACTGTCGCATGCTACAGGTGTCGCTGGTGAGGGTTCGTCAGCGGGGAAGGGTTCTGTAGCTGCACGGTCATCGGGTTCGTCTGTGATATCGATGATGGGGGCTGTACATCGTCGTCATTCACGGTTCTGTGGAAGAAGAAAACAAAATATAAGGAGCAGCACTCAAAATTTGTAATATTTTGTAAATGACCCACTTAGGGTGTGACGTGTTAGAGATGGAATCTGTAGAAAAATTCAGGTTCACAAGCCCCTCCACATGTATTATATCTGGCCCTACAGGATGTGGAAAAACTGTATTTATGCTTAAAATCATTAAAGATAAGGGGGAGATGTTCTCAAAATTTGTGCATAAAGTAATATGGTGCTATTCGACGTATCAGTCAGTGTTCAACGAGTACCAAGATGAAATTTTGTTCCACAAGGGTGTATATGACGTTAATTCGTTAAAAGGTAATGAGCATACAGTTATTGTAATTGACGATCTCATGTTGGAAATGGATAAAACGTTTGCCGAGACATTTACAGTGTTCTCCCACCATCTTAACATAAGCGTATTCTTCATCAACCAGAATCTATTTTTCAAAAATAGATACATGCGCGATGTGTCGCTAAATACACAATATCTAGTCTTATTCGCACAACGTAGAGATGTGTCACAAATTGGGGTATTAGCCAATCAAATGTTCCCGAATCAACGTAAGGAGTTTTTGGAGGTTTATAAAGAAGCCACAAGTCAGCGTTATGGATATTTGCTTTGTGACCTTCACCCGCGAAACACGTTTAGGGTGCTTCTAAGAACGAATATATTCCCAAGCGAACCTGAAACGGTGTATATTCCAGAATGACAAATAGGCTGAAGAAATATCGTGAATTAATAAAAATCTATCAACGATTGCCCCGGGCACTGCAACAGATGTTTGTTAAAAATATCGACTCCGACTTTTTAAAATGCAGCTGTTAAATCTGTTTTAATGTTATAAAATGTAATGTGCCAATGAAATCCCCTCAGAAGGCTCGCTTACGTTGTTACAAGAACATACTGTAATACGAGCGCTCGCTCATAAAAGTCAAACTGTGGGTAAGAAAAAGCGAATTATTGTACAAAGAGGAGGAGCATTCCTACCCATCTTATTTTCAGTTTTGGGTCCTTTACTGAGTAGATTAATATAATGAAGAAGGTGGTTGTGATTCCCGCACGAGGTGTATACTTCATTGCAAAGTTCAAAGATTCCAGACACGGCGGCTCTAGAACCCGGTAAAAGTAGGCTTAAAAGAATGGAAAGCGAGTTGCTAGCCTTATTAAACAGTGAAAAGTCACCTGATGAGAAAAGGCTCTTGTACCAAGAGGCTTGCAGAAATTTCTTCATGAGTATGAAGATTATAAGAATCCGACAGAGCTCCCCGTGGTTATTAGGCACAGCGCGAGTAGCGCTGAGCATGGCGACACAGGACCTGGGCCCGACGTTAGAGATGACCAAGCATACATTGAGGAATAAAGGCTTAAGTCTTTATAGTCTATTGAGTGAGGACCCCATCATACAGTGGGCCGATACAGGCGAGGTCATTGTTGAAGGAACAAGGGTACAAGGATCCAATATCGTTGATATTGTTCATGATCCGGTGAGAAAGTGGGACAGACCCTTACCAACAGGATGGAAGCATACTAAAGCAAGACTACAACAAATAAATGTCCCCAAAACATTGATAGGTAATCTGAATAGGTTAAAAGACCTGGATCAAGTCTCGCATGTGTCACAACTGAGTACGCCATCGCCCCCAGCAGCAGCGTCTCTGAAGAAGAGAAAGAAGAGAACAAACGGCCAACCTTATCCACGTGTCTCTAAAATACGCAAATGGCTAACATATTAAGTAAACGCTATTATGACATTTCTAACCCTGCCTCCTAAGGTGGCGTTAATAAACTGTACAGAGGTGTTTACGGAGTAGGGAAAAAAGATGTTGAGCGGTTTTTGCGGGAACAGGATGCTTATACACTTCATAAACCGGTGAGAGAAAGGTTTAAAACGGCCAAGACAACCGCAGATTCGATTGAATCTATTTGGCAAGCGGATTTAACAGACATACAAAGATATTCAGTGTATAATAACGGATACCGCTACATCCTATTCATAATAGATGTATTCTCTAGATATCTGTGGCTAATTCCACTGAAAAATAAATCGCCTGAAACAGTTGCTAAAGCGACCAAAACGTTGATGTTAAAAGAAGAAAGGGTTCCTGGCTATTTTTGTACGGATGTGGGGAAAGAATTTATAGGTCGCTCTTTTCAGAACATGCTGACAGAGTTTAATATCAGTTACTACTAGCAGTTCTATACATAAGACCTCTTTAGCTGAAGAGTTCAACGTACCATAAAGGAACGCATGCATCGCTATTTTACACATAAAAACACATACAGACATATAAACGTTCTCGGGTCATTGGCATCATCATACAACCGTTCACACCACCGTACGATTGGCACAACACCTAACGAAGTTTTAGAAAGAGGTACGCTGCCAGAGGTGAGAAGAGCACCGCCACCACACTCTACACATTTCAAAATCAATGATTATGTAAGGCTATCACGTTCGGGAAATAAATTCGCGAAGGGATTTGAGCAAGGATGGACACGTGAGATTTTTAAAGTTCGTGCTATGAGACCTAAAGGCGAGATAATGATGTATTACGTTGAAGATTTGAATGGGGAAGAGATCGCTGGAGGCTTTTACCGCGAGGAGTTGCAGAAAGTGACATTTAATTTAGGAAAAAGTGTGTTTAAAATTTAAAAAGTTTTAGGCAGCAAAGGTTCAGGAAAGAGAAAAATGTACCTGGTGAAATGGCTGGGTTACCCAGAAAGCTTCAACACCTATGTAAAAGCTGCTGCAATAATGAAGCTTAAATAGTATGCAACATGGCCCCTAGTCACTTCTATGTCACACTCTCGTCCTCCTCTTCTCTGTCTGTACATCCTAACAACACCCTCGCCAATTTTGTGACAGAACTCCACGGACCCATTGAATTGGAGCGCGATTCGTATGAGGTGGGTTTATGTGAACTCCAGTTAGTCTCCAAAGTTTTAACTCTTGAAAATGAGCAAATCATATTTCTGATCCTTAGAAGAATCGATGAGTGCGAAAAATTAGGCATAACCTTAGACAATACTATGCGATCAGTCCTGTTCGGTGAGGAACAGTACTATAGCACAAATGTTTCGCTAGGAATCGGCCATTATGATACAGACATGGGCATTGTGACGGGGTTAAACAAGAGTCTTGAAAAGTCGTACCTGACAAACGATTTTCTTTTTAAAGCCGTAAACATAGACACGCCTGCATGCACATTGAAGTTAAAATCAACGCTTAGTAGAAATATTAAAGATAAAGAGCTGTTCACAATTGTGGCCGAGGGCCGATATAGCGCAGCTCTCCAAAGAGATACCTTTCACGAGGCACAGCATGACTTGTCCAGCTTAATGCATCAATTGAAGAAAGAGAAATTGGGTGAAAGCTCTCCACCTCCAGACATCTACTATATTTACAGCAATATCGTAGCGCACCAATTTGTTGGGGACACCCAGGCGCGCCTGCTGCGCATTGCACACATCCCCAACCATAGAGGGAAAAGTATGAGCATTACATATGACAAGCCCCATTATGTGAATGTTGCGACTAATCTATTAACCAACATCTCGATATATATAAGAACGATTGAGGGAAAAAATTTCCCATTCGGTGATGGGAGCTTAACAGTGAAACTACACTTTCGACGTTTATAATGATCCGAGGCCATTCACAGTCTATCGAGGAGTGAGATATCAGCGTGGGAGTGGGCTTGGATCCATTTTTTTATTTATACTACGCACCGCTGTCCCACTGTTGAAGAGGGGTGCCAGGTACCTAGGGAGGAAGGCGTTACAAACAGGTTTTAAAGCGGCAGAAGACATAATGGGTGGAACTAAGCCTAAAGAAGCTCTTAAAAAACATTTAAAACGTACACGGGACGAAATCATCAAAGATGCAAAGAGAAAAATGCGTGGTGGAGGAAAGAAGAGATCTGCCAGGAGGAAGGGGTTACCATCACGTGGTGTTAAACGTAAAAGGAAATCAAAAAAGAAATGCTCTAAGCGTATGAAACCTATGGCTGATCATATTTTTAACTGATATTATCTGAGGACACTACTCTCACGTATCATAGGCTGATTACTAGTTATCGAGAGAGGTAGCACTCTTTCTGACTCGTTATAGCGCATTTCATCCATCGTGTAGTTCACAATGCTGTAAATCGGAACTGTCCCTCTTTGATATGCCCCCACTCAGGTCTCTGTTGAGCATAGCGACTTTAGTGCAATTAACCCATTAAACACAATTAGTTCGCTGAGTGCACCTATAGAATTCATGATACCCAGCTCAGGCCCTTACTTTTTTAATCCGAGTTGCATGCACATGTACGCTAAACTGCGTATAGCCCATTCTGATGGAACGGATTGCGATAATAGTTACTCCGCGTACCCTGAAACCAACTTTTTACACTCCATATTCAGCCAGTGTGAGGTGTATTTAAATCAGGTTAACATCTTGGCAGGAACGTGGTATTATCACCTACGAGCCTATCTGGAAAAAGTCCTCAACTTTTGAAAAGAAGCGAAGGATACCTTTTTAACCGCCGAGGGATATTACCATACTAAAGATGAAAATGGTGTAAAGGTTAAATTTAAAAATTCTAGAAAAATGATATACGAATGTTTTGGACGTCTTCATACGGATTTCACATTCCAGGAGAAACTGCTTATGAACGGAGTGGATGATGTGAAGTTGAAGCTTACCCGCACGATTCCTGAGATCTGCATAAATCTGGGGTGTGATCAAGAAGAGGGCGCGAAACCCGTTGTGATTCACATAATGGAGGCGTACTTGCGTATACGCCGAGTGAAATGAAGTTCGCCAAAACAAATAGAGATTGAGAAAGACTTAATACACGCCACAGTAAATTACCCAATTAACAGGGTACAGATCAAACTATACACGGTGCCCGCCGGGTTGGCCTCGAAGCAACTAGAAAACGTGGTCCTTGGAGTTCTACCTAAAAGGATATTAATTGGAATGCAGGACCACGAATGGAAAATATAAAGAGTGCCTTTAAATTCGAGAATTTCGGCCTTAAAAATATAACTTTATACGTAAATGGCATCGCTTTGGGTGTGACAATGACTGTTGATTACTCATCAGACGCTGTGTTCCCGCTCTGCGCGAGAGCTTATAGTAATCTGGCTCATAATAGAGGTGCATGTGACGAGCTTGGGTTTGGTGTAACGCAGAAAGAATTTGTCGAAGAATTTAACATTTATTCATTTGATATTACGCCTGACTTGTCTGCTAGTGTCAATACGCACTTAAGTCCACAACAGAGTGGAAACATCTCAGTCAGGTTGGAATTTGCCAAGCCTATAGACGCGCCTATAAGTGTGCTAGTTTACCTCGAATCACAGGTACTAATAGAAGTTGATCGTTCCAGGAACGTGGTCACAGACTTTTAAAATGGACGCGAATACACTGCAGAGAGTAATGAAAAGTGACCGTTTCACACGCTCAAAATTTATCGGCGTGTTTGCGAGGAATGAAATATTGAAGTTGCCAACTACGAGAAACGTACGGGATTATCGTTAACACCGACATTGTTGGGGGTGAGGGGATTCATTGGTTTGCAATCTATTTTAAACATAGGGAAAGAATGTATTATTTTGACTCACTCGGCGCTCAGCCATGGAATGAGATCTGTGGTTGTGCAGTTTATCGAACAGATACATGTACCTGAGAATGTGTGGAACCCGTATCGCCTTCAAGGATATTATAGTAACACGTGCGGCATGTACGCCCTCTCATTCTCATGCACATGTCACGTGGGAAGGGATTTATAAAGTTTTTAAAATTATTCGATTTGTGCGACATTGAAATGAACGATAAAATGGTATGCAGACAGATAAAAAAAGGTTCCCATATGTTAACACCCGCTGTATTGTGTAAAGGTGTATATCTATATTGTGTAAAGGCCTATTTGTAGCCATTAAGGCTTATTTAATGGACACTGGTTCCGCTTTGTTTTTCTACCATTTAATAAATTAAATGAAAATACAATGTGTTTTGTTCTTAACCCCCAAAAAATACTTACATTAGTTCTTCGGTGACCTAGCATTCGTTGGACCGGATGTGAGCCAATACCTCGACCTCTGTGTTGAGGTCGCTGGGTTGGCTGTGCGGAGAAGCATCCATATCATTTATTCCCCTTTCATGAAAACGAAAAGTAGCGATAACACGATCAAGTTTCGCATCGGTCCTATAAAGTTAAGTAAAAATAAAGTGTAATTAAAGAGCTACAATAATGGAAAATCCCGATTAGGACGCCTGACAAACTGACAGGTTTCAAAAGTAAGCATCGGGTAATCTTAAAAGTTTTGGTAATTTTAAAATCCTATCTCTAGAACTTTCTATAAATTTTTAAATTATCGAGAAATGTGCCATTAAAGCCACATACTATATATATATATATATATATATATATATATATATATATATATATATATGCCGAATAACCACGAAAGAAACAGCATAATTAAAGTAAGATTAGCTGGGTGTGCTATGTTCCGTCTGCCTGCAACGGGTCTCGAACCCGCAGACAATCCTTAATAGTTTTGGTAATTTTAAAATCCTACGTGTACAACTTTCTGTAAAGTTTTAAATTATCAAGAAATTGCAAATAAAACACCATATATATATATATATATATATATATATATATATATATATATATGCCGAAATAATCAAGAAGGAAACAGCATAATTAATAGCCAGTGCACTAATTTACAGCTCAAAAGGAAGATTAGCTGAGTGTCTAAGACATCTCAGAGAATAATTAAAAGCAAGTACGCTAATTTTCAGCTCAAAAGTAAGATTAGCTGGGTGTGCTATGCTCCGTCTGCCTGCAACGGGTCTCGAACCCGCAGACAATTCTTAATAGTTTTGGTAATTTTAAAATCCTACCTGTACAACTTTCTGTAAAGTTTTAAATTATCAAGAAAAGTGCAAATAAAACACCATATATATATATATATATATATATGCCGAAATAATCACGAAGGAAACAGCATAATTAATAGCCAGTGTACTAATTTACAGCTCAAAAGGAAGATTAGCTGAGTGTCTAAGACATCTCAGAGAATAATTAAAAGCAAGTACGCTAATTTACAGCTCAAAAGTAAGATTAGCTGTGGTAAGATTAGCTGTGTGTGCTATGCTCCGTCTGCCTGCAACGGGTCTCTAACCCGCAGACAATTCTTAATAGTTTTGGTAATTTTAAAATCCTACCTGTACAACTTTCTGTAAATTTTTAAATTATCAAGAAATGTGCAAATAAAACACCATATATATATATATATATATATATCGTAAAGAACGACGCGTTGTATAGGAGAATTATCCGCGCAAGATGAGAGCGAAAGAACGAAACAAATGAAAAAATGAGGTACCCACCCGGGAATCGAACCCGGGATCTTCCGATTGCCGGTCAGATATGATAACCACTACACAACAGGCCTTTACGTTAATTATACTGCGTGTCTGCAGTTATAATGTATATAATGTTACGGCATGCGGTAGGTGCCCCTTTGGGGTATTGGTTTCTGCGCGTATGTAGAGGAATTACGACATTTGTTTGGGTGAGGCCTGTTGTGTAGTGGTTATCATATCTGACCGGCAATCGGAAGATCCCGGGTTCGATTCCCGGGTGGGTACCTCATTTTTTCATTTGTTTCGTTCTTTCGCTTTCATCTTGCGCGGATAATTCTCCTATACAAAGCGTCGTTCTTTACGTTAATTATACTGCGTGTCTGCAGTTATAATGTATATATATATATATATATATATATATATATATATGTGTGTGTGTGTAAATATACATACATATGCCGAAATAACCACGAAGGAAACAGAATAATTAAAATATTTTTTAAAACGCATTTATTGTGGCCTTTTATAAGTTAATTAACACTGATTGAAACGATAGTAGGATATATTATGTCCCGGTTAGGTTATATTATTACAAACGAGAAAGAGCCCTGGCCGATATATATATATATATATATATATATATATATATTATATATATATATATATATATTAGTCCTGGTTAGGATATATATTATAAACGATAGTAGGATAACCGGTGTATATATATATATATATATATATATTAATTATATATATATATATATATATATATAGTCCGGGTTAGGTTATATTAATACAAACGAGAAAGAGTCCTGGGATTAATTTTTTCGTTGTAGAAAACTCAGATAAAGCTAGGTTAGGCACTTATAAGTTAACACTGAATGAACCGCAGAATACAATCACAAATTAATTACTTACATTTTAATATCGTCTTCATTGAACGGTTCTTGCATTTCGTCACAAATTTCTGAAACAACTTGCGTAGATAGAAGCTCATTCCGATCTGCAGCGTTGAAAAGGTGGAGCGCAGCTGATGGGTAGAAATCTTGATCTTGAAACAAATCCGGAGAATTGTAGAGCAATAACTGACTCATAGTGTATATTTGAAACGCACTAAGCGAAAAAAAATACGAACTGAGGTTCTGAGATGAACTGATCCCTTTTATAAATGGGACTTGTGGCCAACCCACAACACACGATTCGCGAGCTTCCTGTTGGCTATCAGTGAATTTTGGGACACACAACACACACACACACACACACACACACACATATATATATATATATATACTTTATGAGAGTTTGAACAACGGTTCAGGAACGACTCGCGGTCGACCCCTCTGCAGCATCCCGCCTCATTTGCGGAGTTTGGTGAAAGAGAGTCACATAACTTAATGGTGCATGCCTTATCTCGAATCTTGGAAACCAGCGAAACGGCAATAAAGAATTAGATAAACAACATATATTATATATATGAGAGAAGTTCAGAATGGAAGTGAGAGGATATTTATAGCCTCACCCACAACACTGGAATTAGTGGTGTATGAAGTCCATACATTTGTCGTATTAAATTTTTTTTTTGTAGAAAAACTGAATATCAGGTGATTCAAATTTTATTTTTAAACGTGAACGAAGTTAAATATAACTACAACTATATATATATATATATATATATATATGAAGGAATTAGCGGGTTTTACATTGATATAAAATAATTTAAAAGAATAATTATCAGAATTAGGAGAGGCTGAGTTAATTAATGCAATTTGACGTGATTGTTAATTATAAATCTTGCGCACACTTCTTGTACTAATTTTTTATAGTTTTTAGAATTTTTTAGATGAACTTTTTTCCGGAACTGTACATATATAGGCTTTCTTTGGTTAACCCTTCGATTGCTTCCGCCCGAATTGTTCATTCTGACGAATGTCAATCTTTTCACCCGGCCCTAGACCTACTTTTTAACGGGGATGTGTGTGATATATATATATATATATATATTATATATATATAATATATATAAATAAAGAGAGAGCGAGAGGGAGAGAGCGAGGGGGAAGGGCAGTTACAAGGAGTTACAAGGAAAACTAGAACCTCAAAAGGCCTTGCGGCCCATACCGAGGAGGTACCAATGGCAACGGGTGCCAGGGAAAATTTCATACACCCTCAAATACTGTGCAAGATTTGGTCTAACTTTTTCTTGAACAGATCCACAGAAGAACTGTTCACAACTTCTGAAGGTAGCCTGTTCCGCGTGTCACAGATCTTATACGTAAAGTAATTCCCACACACACTAGTCCTAAACCGTTTCAAATCCAACTTCCAACCATTGTTGCGAGTTGGGTTATCATTTAAACTAAACATACTTCTAAAATCGACATTGTTGAACCCGCGTAAGAACTTGAAAACCTCGATGAGTTGACCGCGCAGCCTCCGAGTTTCCAGCGAAAACAAATTCAGGGCGCGTAACCGTCGATTGTAGCCCATATGCCTAACGGAAGGGATTAACTTTGTGGCCCTCGCCTGCACTCGCTCCAGCCTCTCAATATCTTTCCTGAGGGTGGGCGACCAGAACTGCACAGTATACTCCAGGTGCGGCCGAACCCGGGAATTGTACAGAGAGAGTACAATCTCCTTGTTCCGAAATCGAAATTGCCTCCTGATATAACCCAACAACTTCTGGGCTTTCTTTTCCACCTCTACGCATTATTTGATAAACTTAAGGTCGCTGCTAATTAGCACACCCAAGTCCTTTTCCAAATCAGTCGCCTCGATATTACTCCCCAACATGGAGTAAGTGGTCCGACTTGGGATTGGCGTAGCCAATGTGCATCACCTTGCAATTACCCAAGTTAAACGTCATTTTTCCACTTTTCGGACCACTCTCCTATCCTACGTAGGTCCGCACGCAGTTGCTCGATCGCCTCGGGCGTCCCAACATTGGCCCCAAGCTTGGTGTCATCAGCGAATTTGGCGATCCTATTGACGATGCCAGCGTCGATATCATTTATGTAAATGATAAACAACAGTGGCCCCAAAACGGAACCCTGAGGAACCCCGCTAGTGACCGAGGCTCAACCCGAACTAGCCCTTTTAATTACAACCCTTTGCAGCCTATTCTTCAGCCAGTTTTCAGTCCACCTACCTACTTCCCCACCGATACCCAGCTCGCGCACTTTGGCCATTAGCCGGCGGTGAGGTACCTTATCAAAGGCTTTCTGAAAGTCGAGATAAAGTATATCAATCGCCCTACTCTTATCATACTCACTCAACATGAAGTGGAAAAACTTGAGCAAGTTGGTGAGACACGACCTATGCCGTGAGGGTGAGAGGGAGAGAGGGGGAGAGAGAGAGGGAGGGCGAGAGGGAACGAGAGAGAGAGAGTGCGAGAGGGTGAGGGTGGGAGAGCGAGAGGGAGAGAGAGCGAGAGGGAGAGAGCGCGAGAGGGAGATCCCTGCTAGGGCACCCTGGCTACCAACCGTGGAAGGACGCGCCGCCACCGGGTCTCGGGCCCGACGCATATAATCGTGTGTGCGTAATATTTTATAGGCGTATAGACGGGTGTGTACGTGCGAAAACGAAGTATACACTGTGCCAACTGGCTGATAGTGCCTGGAGGCACTGGCTGATTAGGGGCCTATAAGACAACGTCCGCTCGGCTGAAGTCTTAATATGCGCTTGGCTCCTATCAAGCGAACACCTCTCTTCCTCTTTCTCCTTCTCCTCTCTTTCTCTTGGGAGATAACTCCGGCTCCAAGTTGCATAACCCTTGTTGCTCTTACAACATTGACCCTCCCCCTTTTGGGGGTGCTTTGCAACAAGGGGGGTTTGGCACTGGTGCAACATTGATCAACATTTTCAACTGCTGCATTGCACTCTCTCCTTTTGCACCCATTCTACTTAGACATAATGCGAGCTTTGTCTATTTCAGATTCAAAGCTTATCAAACGAGGTCTTGGTTTATCCTTAGGTGTCCCATCTTGCTTCACCTTTCCACCAAGACGTTTAAATGAAACTGCAGATATAGAAGTTTCTTCTCCATTATTTCCTTCTTGATCCTGTGTTATATTAATAATCGTATTTTTTTCCTCTCTTGTAGCTCTACATCTGTTTTTAAAACAGCTGTGCTTTCTGGAAGTTTATATATGACTAAATTCTTAGCTCTATCTAGTCTCCGATTTACTTTGTTGATAACCTCTGCTTGATTTATTGCTTCATTAACAGCGCTTGGCTGAGGATCTTCATTAGCTATTTGATTTACTTTAATTTTAAGTTCATCAAGTTCACTCTGAATGTTTTCAAATTTTGTATTCACTTCCAACCGAAACTGTTCTCTTCTCGCTAAATTCTTGTTCACATTTGTCACATTCCCATATTTTATCATTTATTGGTTTTTCTTAACACTGGTCCTACTCCCATTCTGGGAGAGTTGAGGGCCAATTATCGCCAGTTGAGTTACCATATGATGCCGTACCGGTGGCACCATGTTGAATTTCAGCAGTCATCTCACTGCCGCCTCACAAAAACAGCAATGTATCTCAAAAATCCGAGTCTCCCTTGGTTATTCACCGTCAATAGTTCAACTATTTAACACCTTTATTTGTAAATGTATCTAATGTAACCTAAATAAATATTCGCATAAGTATTTATTTTTGTGTTTTACTTAAAAATATTTGCACGAGACGGAGAGTCACGGTTCCATTACTGTGCATCACAATTTGGACTTACAGAAGGCTAATAACATTACAAAATACGAGCCTCTGAGGTTACTAGTGACTCATTGTGTGTATATATATATATATATATATACATATATATATACAGGGTGTCCGAGAATTATCTGTACAATTTTTGACTGTTATTAAAAGTCAACCATGAAGTGTAGAAATTCCAGTGTTGTCCCATTTTACAGAGAATCTCATTAAGTTTTTTCTGATACCAAGTTTTGACAAGTTTTTTAGAAATTCCAGTGTGTCCAAACATTATCTGTACAATTTCATCTTTTAATAAAATTTTTGATAACACACGTAAAATTCTTAAACAAGATTATTTAGAATCTGTATTTTCAAAAGTTTCTTTTATTAAAGTAACGTTGTTACAAACATTCGATATGTGCACCATTAGTGATTCGCAAAACATCCAATCGATACTCCAAATGTTGCCATGTACGCTGCAGCATATCCACATCAATTCGCTCAATAGCAGCTGTGATTCTTGCTTTTAAATCATCAATGTCTGTCACCCGCGTACATTTCTAAAAAACTTGTCAAAACGTGGTATCAGAAAAAACTTAATGAGATTCTCTGTAAAATGGGACAACACTGGAATTTCTACACTTCATGGTTGACTTTTAATAACAGCCAAAAATTGTACAGATAATAATTCTCGGACACCCTGTATATATATACACATACGGAATAGTAATGAAATGGCGTTTGAAAATGTTCGTCAATTTCACAGAAGTCTCCACCTACGGAGGCGGAACCTTTACATCTTGTACGTGTATTCAGACCCTGTTCGAAATGAGATTTTGAATTATTCATTCAAGGGCCCTATATCATTTCTTTCACAGGTTGACTAGTCAGAGAAAGGAAATTTTTGTATGCTTCAGATCCATTGCTATTTCGTTCGTATGCATATCGGGCTAGTAGCATGGGCGCAAAAGGAGAGAGTGCAATGCAATTGCAAATGTTGATCAATGTTGCAAGGGAAACGGTGAAAGAGGTTATGCAACATGGGGAGGGGGAATGTTGCAAGAGGATATGCAACATGGGGGAATGTTGCAAGATGTTATGCAGCAAGGGGTTATCCCCCAAGTTCCAATGAACTCCCCAGCAAGCTGGGGAAAACCTCTTTGGGGGAGAAGGTGGGACGGCCTCACCCCCCAAAGGTGTATACCTAAACTAAGAGCGAAAGGAGAAGGAGAGAGGAAGAGAGATGTTCGCTTGGCAGGAGCCAAGCGTATATTAAGACTTCAGCCGAGCGTCAGCTGTCTTATAAGATCCTTATCAGCTAGTTGGCTTAATCCACCAGTTGGCTTAACCAGCAAGTTGACTTAGAAGACCTAGAAGGCAGGCACATTATTAGGGTTGAGTTGCCAGATTGCGCTATTTATTTAATTAAAGCATATATTTTTGACAGTTGGCTTAATCCGCCAGTTGGCTTAGAAGGCTTCTTAGAAGGCGTAAATGGCCTGTATATATTAATAACCTTCGAACGAATTAAAAGCGCACATAAACGCACATACACTCCCCGACTATACGCCCATAAACTCCCTATTATCATACACACATACACACACACACACATAAACTGATGCATGCAAAGCCCCAAGAGCAAAATATATATATGAACACAACCACCACACAAAAAAAGCACCACATCACCAACAATCGTCTAAGACTCTAAGTACAGACTTTTAGGAGCTCATCCCTTCAACAGCACATGGTGAGATGAGGGCTACGACTTTTAAGAGCTCATCCCATCAACACCACGTAACCGATGTGAGGACTACAACCAAGCGTCCAAACTTAGACGATTGGTAGTGAAGCACCACAACCGCTTTACATACCAGCTCCTGGTAGACTGACAAGGTCTCTAAATACGACCCAATAGACAAAGCTATTAAACATAAACAAATACGTTCATGGGGCCAAGAGGTAGACCGACAAGGTCTCAAAACAAAAGCAACCCCAACAGTTTTTCTATTGAGCTTCTCGTGGTATTCCCACCACAAGCCCAGTTTGACATTTTGGGGGCGATCTTTTAAACAAAAAATCGAATAAGATAAACTAAGTTTAATGCAAAAACAAATTTTCATCATAATATACCATTTTATCCTTAAAATATAACATAAAAAGTATTAATATAGTTTTTAAAACAAAATTGAAATTAATTAGGGGTAACTTATTAATTTTTCCTCTTGTATCCAGTTATTGTGTTTCAATATAAATTTATCTTTAAGACACAATTTTATCCTAAAACTATAACATATAAAGCATTAATATGATTTTTAAAACAAAATAGAAATTAAATTAGGGGTAACTTATTAATTTTTCTTCTTTTGGCCACAATTATTTTGTTTCAATACAAATTGTTATCATAATACACAAATTTTATCCTTAAACTATAACATAAAAAGCATTAATATGATTTTTAAAAACAAAATAAATTAAATTAGGGTAACTTATTTTCCTCTTTTACCCAATTATTTTCAGCCCATCATGTTTTATGATTAGATGCCAGAATGCATTGAGTAATTCTGTTATTTTCACAATTTGTCAAACGAATCATGGCAGTGCTGGACATATTTCATCGCGATTTTACGATATAGTGTTTAGAAGGCAGTATGTATATATATATATATATATATATATATATATATATATATATATACATACATATATATATATAATATATATATATATATATATATATATATATATATCGGGGTACAAGATTAGTTGCCAGAATGCGTTATGCATTGAATTGGTTCTTTTATTTGATAATTTTGCGAAGATTAATTCGAATTATTGCAAACCGCTAAAATATTTCCCACAATAATGGTTAGAAGGCAGTGTGTATATATATATATATATATACACCGAGATAATCCTCAAGATAAGGTGCCAGACTGCGCTATATATTTAATGGAGAAACGATGTTCTCCGTATAATTAAGTTCTTATTATTTACATATTATTAAGGGAAAAGTATAGTTTGTAGATATTTTCCTCGTTCATGTCAGACGAATTTATTCAGCCTCCGTCTTAATACACAAATTTATCTAAAAACAGTAGTCAGCTAACGTTTACAGTTAAAATAGTATTTATAGATGCATTTAGTATGGTCTATCCAAGTAATGCAGTTTTCTATGCATATTTATAAAGAAACATTAAATTAGGGGTAACTTATTTATTTTCCTCTTTTACCCAATTATTTTCAGCCCACCATGTTTTAAGATTTAGATGCCAGAATGCTTTCAGTAATTCTATTATTTGCACAATTTGTCGAACGAATCATCGCAGTGCTGTGCATATTTTATTTCCTCGAGATTTTACGATATAGTGTTTAGAAGGCAGTGTGTGTATATATATATATATATATATATATATATATGTGTGTGTGTGTGTGTGTGTGTTAACCCCTCTGTCTATGGCATGGGTTGGTTCGAAGTCGACGGGAGTTCTGGTTAGGTGGCAACAACGGATTTGTTATCTGTAGTAGTTTCTTCTATACTTCTCTCAGAGTTCTTCTATAGTGGCTCGGAGGGTTCTGGGAGGCTTATTAAAATCTCTGAGGGTTCCCTGATTCTTCTTGTAACGTATCGGGAGATTTTAATGACTAAGTTCTCTGAAGAGAGCAAGGCTTGAAGGAGAAGGTAAAGACTGTTTCTTACTGTAATTTACTGCTAAAATATACAGATAGTGCTCATCCTCGATGTCTAATTCTGAATAAACATGGAAGAAATTTTGTGGGTTTATACACTCATAATCTGATAACATCATTATTATTAAATGTTGAAAAGGCTGTATTATTTTTGAACAATATCTGAAAATAAAGCAACTTTTTGCTGTGACAATGTTTAAACAGATAAACAGGATATACAAAGAGGATGCCATATTTTTTTTTATCTTAGACCGGGTATTTTCAGATCTGATGTTTTCCTGATCCGCCGAGTTCATTAGAAGTGAAAATTTAACTATGCATCTTTATACTAAGATGTGCATATGAGCAAAAATTAAAGGTTTAGGATTTACAATTAAATGCTTAGGCAAGGCATGACTTCATTTTCGTATAACGAAGAGAGAACGTATACAAAACATGAACATGGCAAAAATTACTCAGGATTCATTATTAAGCTAAATCTAAATATGATTTAAAAATTTTAAAAAGAACAATTCACTAGTTATTTGGCAAAATAGGAAGTTAATCAAAAATTTATCCCAACGAAAAAATAATAATAAAAAATAATAACAATATCGCCGAGTATACATTCCTAAATGGCGACATAATGTCGGGTCGTACATTGAGTACATTGTAATTTTGGTTTACTATAACTATGATTATAATTACCAATTAATTCACATTCACTTAGTATCGTTAATTACAATTTCATTAAAGTACATTAATTACATCATATTAAATAATTAGAGTTAATTACAATTGACCACAGTTAACTATAGTTTACAGTGTTTCATATTTATATTAGGATAACTTATTTTGAGATTTAACACAAAGTTAAATGTATATATGTATATATACACACACACAGATATATATATATATATATATATATATATATATATATATAATACGCATAACGATATATAACATAATCATGCTTTTGGATTAGAAGTAAGCAAGAGAGGAAATTTCGTAATTAGATGTCCGCCTTCCGTATATTCAGCGGAATTCGGACACTTGCGTTAGCATGAACGAGTATCTTGCGAGGAAATAAATAAATAAAAAAGTATACATGTGACCGTACTTACATGTAAGGTAATTATGTACGTCCTCAGTGGACATGTACGAATGCATAAAGTATTGTACACATATTGGTAGTCGCACAATAGGTTGACAATAGGTAGACAATAGGTAGCTGAATGAATAATTAAAAAAAAATACAAGATAAGTGTCAAGAAAGGACATGGACGTATGAATTGAACAACATATAACTTGCGTTATGCGAGTTTGGTCCTTATGTAAAAATGAATATTTTAATATAAAGATTATAGAGGAATTATTCATTTTTCATTTTTACAGGGCTCTCTCCTCTAGAATAATATTACTACGATAATATAACATCCTAACTAATGCTAACTAGGTGATAACTATTTGTTTTATAATATAGATTTATATACACAACGTAAGTTGGGGTGGCTAAATCTAGTTCACGTGGTCTGGGTACGCACTCTTGGTCGTGCATAAATAGTTTCACGTGATTCGGTGCCTCTTGTTTTCCTTTGTTCCACGAACGATCTTTTTATCACAAATATACCGAGGATAATAGCACATACAATAATGATACTAACGGCAGATGTTCAAAAAATTGTTACATTTTGTAGTATTTGTAAGAGGTTATTTTGGTTATCATCCGAAATTTTAAACCAACTTAGTTGATCATTCCATTCAGGGGGATGTAGTTCGGTAGGATGGTTACAGGTTTCATGGAGAGATTTAAGATCTCTATAACAGGTTTAAATTTAATTTTCGACGGGAAGGGGTATGAGTAGGCTGACCATACGTACCGTTTTGAACGGGACAGTACCGTTTTTTTTATATTTCCTGGCCGTCCCGTCGTTTTAATAAAAATGTCCAATTTTGTCCCGGTTTATGTACTTACTTTTTCATGAATACAGAATATTACATAACCCCCGTCCCTTTTTTGCCATCCCAATGTCCATAGGTATTGTGATAAGGGAATAATTTGACGGACACTCGAGAGTAGCGGCAGTCCTGTTCGCGAAAGAAACCCAGATGTCTGGTCCAATTCGAAGTTGGATGGTTTTAGAGGAATGAAATTTTGTAAACGAACATACCGGGGCATGACGGTCACGAATTAAGTCGATAAAGCAAGACCTAGTAGTTGGAAGAATGACTGGTTTGAGTGGAGGGCAAACGAGTTGTTTATTTGTTTGCGGGAATCTGCAATGCCGGACGTCGCTATCTGACATCATAGAATATGCTGACAGGTCTTTGGTGAGAAAAAGGTAAGGTGGTACTGTGGGTAGATACAATCGATATACATTAGAATTGTTTTGGTAGGGTGTTGGGAAAGGGTGAAATTTATATACGCCATAAGTGAGTACATCAAAAAATGGTACAATTATGAGGTATGTGTAGGGGCGTGGTCCATGTACAGTCCAGGTGTATTCTAGAAATTAGGAGTAATTAGTATGGTTGAGTGGGAATGTGGGTGATAATTTTAATTGTGTCTGGGCGGTGTGAACCAAGGACTGAAGTGTTCCCCATCGTATTAGTGTGGAAAGAGTGATTTTTCCATGGGCTAGCTGGGTTGCACGCAAAACCTTGGAATGAATCGTAATTATTTGCTGTAAATACTTATCGATTAGGGTTACTTGTAGGTTAATTATTTCTATTAATTCTAGATATCTTTTGTGCTCTTTGTATTGAGCTAACAGGGATTTAAGGTATGTGAATCTGTCCGAAAGGGCGTGGAGGAAGCGATTGTTTTCGTGTAGTGACCTGATAGTTTGTTCTAACATGTGTCCATCATATTGCTGATTCCGCGCGAAAAGATTCAATTTGAGTTCAATTCTTTTAATGTCTTCTTCGGTTGCTAATCCGAATAAACCTTTGAATATTTTTTCTCCTATATCTATCAGTCCACTTTTTTTCTTTGATTAACTTGATTAAATTTTTCCGAGTATTCAGTTCCAGTTTGTGTCCATGGTAATGCTAATATCTCTGATGCGGTGCGTGCTGTAGTTTGAATATTTTCGAATGTATTTTCTAACAGAACGCGACTAATCTGGTCTGTTCACGACCCATTTTTAACAGAACCCTGAACTTTACTTTCAAACGTTTTTAATTGGGTTTTTATCTGAAGGAGGTTGATTTTAATTCTAGCAGGGGGTTGAAAATTGATAAAAAGGTCCGCGTGTCCTTTCAAAAATTTACCTTCCGCAAGCTTTTCTATAAGAACTCCGGTAGAAATTTTAATGCTAGGGCTACAAGAGTAAATAATTTGGAAAATTATAAGGGGGACAATTTTATTAATTTCTACGTCTAGGATTATACGGAGCTGGAGGTGGCCGTGTGGATACTTGTGTTTGTGGACGAAGGGGTCGGCCTCGTTTTGGTGGCAATGGGGGTCGACCGTTAAGCTCGGATTCTGAGCGGGTTCGTTTCTTATTTGAAGGTTCTAGTTCACGTGGTTGATGCATTTGACAGAGGAGATGGTGGAGTTGGAGGAGATGTTGGAGTTCCACTGAGTGATCCTCTCGAAGGGGTTTCTCCAGGGTCTGGGTCCAATGGGACTCTTGGTTTTGGGACCTCCTCTTGTTCAGAGATTGGCTCGAGTACTGGTGGTATTACGAGGTACCAATCATCGTCATGGGTAGTGGTTCCCGCGGTGACCACTTCAGTTTTTTGATCCCTGCTCGATTTGTTAATACCTTGACCTTTCGAAGGATAAGCGGCTCGAATGCCTGGCAGCTGTTTTTTGGGAAGGTGTTGTTCGGCAGCTATCTTCAAATTATCAGCGCGTGAATGATCTTTAGTTTGGAATGATCCCGGAGGTTGAGGATTTCGTAACGGTTTTTTCCGAGGTTTTTCATAATCCTTTATGGGCCATCTCATTTTGGGTATAATTTGCGATGAGCACTTGGCGGTTTCACGCTCTTCAGATAACATCGCATACCGACAATTATAGTCCGTTGACGGGGATGACGCCTATGTTGCTCTTGCTCCATCTGTTGGTTTCGTTGGTCTAGGCCTGCAGGGGTGGGCAACCCTGTCGCCAATCGCCACAAGTGGCGAATTGTCCTTGTGAGTGTGGCGAATTTGAGTTTGCCTTGTTTTGGCTCTAACAATAAAATGCAACAAACCCTTTTCTCGACAGTGTACTGGTTGCAATTTAACATTTTCTATTCCCTTCTCAGACTGACTCATTGATGCAATGCTACCAGCTGATACTCTCCGCCACTATTTGATTCAGTCAGGGCCCGACCGTGAACTGTAAGTGTGGTTGCTTCTGTTTCGAGTGTGTTATTTTTACATTTTCCTCTGCCCCAGTCGTTAACAAAGTATTTTCTGTATTGTTATAATTAATTTCAGCATTTTCATCGTAATGATGGATAAGTGGATTATTTGAAAACGAGGTGAACCAACAGATGATAATGCCGAGCTAAGTAAGGTAGACAAACTCATTGATTTGGAAGTTAGTGTTAAAAGGGGAAAGACGGGCGAATGAAAAAATGTGACACGAGAATTTCAAAAAAAGCTGTGAGCTGGAATTTATAGTGATGCAAGTAAATGAAAAGCCGGTGTGCCTTCTATGCAAAAAGTCTTCAGTGAAAATAAGGCAGACAGTTTGAAGAAACCACATTGAGTTCAAATATTCAGCCAACATTTCTGAGACTTCTCAAACAAAATCATTGTGAAATTTCGCATTAAATTTTCTCATTTTTTTCATCATTTGTGTATAAAGCAGTTGTGAGTAGTCAAAATGTACATGTTTTGAATAAGCCTGTTTAAACAGTTTTTCATTTTTTATTTCGATTTATCAACCTATTTTCTCAACTTATGCACGGTGTGGCGAATTTTACTTTCATTCGCTACACCTGTGGATAAATTGAAGAAATGGTTGTCCACCCATGGTCTAGGGCAGGGGTGGGCAACCTTTTTAAGTGAGCGTGCCAAAATCGTCAAATCTTTGATGCAAAAGTTAATCTTTACCATTTTTTAGCAGAAAACATTAAGTTAAAATATAAAACTCAGCGAAGAATTTGGATATTTATTTATTTTAATTTTTTTTAAGGTGAGCCCGGGGAATCGCGTGCCGGAAAAAAGTCGTTGGCGTGCCACGTTTGGCACGCGTGCCAAGGGTTGCCCACGCCTGGTCTAGGGCATAGCGGATTACGTCAAAAATTTTGAAAGATCGTTCAGCTAGTTGCTGATTTGCTTCTGCTATCTCGGAAGATGTTAGAACTGCCGGGTCGATTTGGTCGGGCAAATCAAAAGGTAGCCGCTTGTCGTAGTGATATAGGGTGAAATGAGGGGTGTCCCCGATAGACACGTTATAGCCATTGTTGATGGCTGTTTGTACCATGGGAAGGAAATCATCCCATGTACGGGAGGATGCATCGACAACGTGGCGAAGGGCTTCTAAGATCTTTCGATTGTACCTTTCCACTAAGCCGTTTGCCTGCGGATGGTATGCCACAATGTGTGTTTTTAATTTTACACATGTTACAGAGTGACTCGAACAGTTTGGAAATGAAACTAAGGGCGTTATCGGAAATTAGGATGGAAGGAGTAGTATGATTTTGGATGACGCGTTCCACTAGGGCTCTTGCCACAGTTTCCGAGGTCTGGTTTTGAATGGCAACTACTTCGCTGTAACGCGAGAAGTGGTCCGTAAACACAATGATGTACTGGTTTCTCTTTGATGTTTTGGGGAATGGTCCCAGTATGTCCATTACAGTTCTTTGCCAGGGCCTTTGGCATAGTAGATATTTATGCATGAGAGCTGTGGACGGTACGTTGCCGTTATGTTTTAAACAAGACGGACATTCAGCGATGTATTCTTGTACCTTTCTGTTCATTTCGGGAAAATGGTATCGCTCCAAAAGACTCTTGATGGTGCGATCCGGCCCCATTTGGCCATACAAAGGTGAGTCGTGATATGGTCCAATGGCTGTATCGACGAGATCCTTTGGTATTTCCACGAGGTCGTTTCCATCTTCGTTCCTAAAATGTACGAGCCCATCTTTTAGGTTGTACTGTTCTTTTATCTTTGATGGTTCATTTTGTTCCAGGCGAGCCCAAAGGTTCTGGGTGTGTTGGTCCTGTTGTTGGGAGTATTGCAGACATTCGTGGTCGAACACGGGAAGAATTCCTATTTTATTCACTTGGGTGTCGGGCTTGAGTCTCGACAATCCGTCTGGAATAACTTGAAGTTTTCCCAGTTTGTATACGATTTTTGCCGCAAAGTCCTGAATCAACAGAGCTCATCTACTCAACCGTCCTTCAAGTAGCGTGTCCTTGAAGAGATACGTGAATGGCTTATGGTCAGTTTTGATGGTTATATCGTAGCCATAGACGATATTTCGGAATTTTTTCAAAGCCCAATATACCGCTAGGGCCTCTCATTCCGTAGTGGAATAATTCAGTCGAGGTGCAGAGAGAAGTTGACTGGCATAAGCAATGGGTAATTTCACACCATCTACGTCCTGTAATAGGACGGCTCCTAGTCCATAGGAGGAACCATCTGTGGCTATGACAAAGGGTTTGGTGTAATCGGGATATTGGAGGATGGGATGACAAGTTAGTTTACCAATTAAAGTTTGAAAGCCATTTTGGTGATCAGATTCCTAGTTAAATTTAGCGTTTTTCTGGGACAAATTAGTAATGGGTTTGGCAATAGTTGAAAATTGGGGGATAAAATTCTGATAGAATCCGACAAATCCAATAAATGCACGAGCGTCGTCGATGGTTTTGGGTACAGGGTACCTTTCCAGTGCTTCGAGTTTGGCTGGATCAGGTTTAATTCCTGTGGATGATAATAGAAATCCTAGGAACACCAGGGACTCTTGTAAAAAGTTTCACTTTGCAAGTTTCAGTTTAAGGTGTGCTTTTCTCAAGCGTGATAGTACATTCTGAAGACGTTGAAAGTGTGTTTTAATGTCCGAACTGGAAACGATAATATCGTCAGGATAGACAAGAGCTTCAACACCTAATAGGTCGGAAAGGACTATATTCATTAACCTAGAGAAATTAGCAGGCCCATTTCGGACTCCGAAAGGTAAAACCTGGAGTTCGTAATGGCCTCGGTTAGTGGAGAAACAGTGGCGGCTCGTGACTAAAAATTCTAGGGGTGCTGTCTCTAAGAATGGGTTGAAATAATTACTGAAATAAAAGGATGAGTATTGAGCAATGAATAAAAGTTTCAAAAGTTATTGAAAAAGTTATTCAGTGAGCTCATCCTTACATTGTTCTTGATTATTTCAATTGTAAATAAAAAATTTAGGGGTGCTGCAGTTCCGCAGTGCCTACCGACGAGCCGCCACTGTGGAGAAAGCAGTCAATGCCCGAGATTCGGGACTGACCTCCATTTGCCAATAACCGGATGCTAAATCGAGGGATGAAAAGAAGTTAGCTTTCCCTACGTTCAGAATTGTTTCCTGCATGTTTGGAATGGGGAAACGGTCTGGGATGGCAATATGGTTGAGGCGTCTAAAATCTATACAAGGGCGAGATGTTCCGTCTTTTTTGGAGACAAGAATAATAGGAGCGGACCAGGGACTAGCTGAAGGCTGAATGACATCCTGCTCCAACATGTCCGTGATGTGTTCATCAATAGTGACTAATTGGGAATGTGGAACCCGAAAGGGAGGAATGAAAATGGGTTTGGAATTGGGTTCCAGCTTGATTTCAAAAGGGACCAAATTAGTTCGGCCCAGAGGATCTCCTTTTAGGGCAATCACATCTTTATTTCTTATCAGGAAATCGAGAAGTGATTCCAGTAGTTTGGGATCCTGTAAGGCTAGTGACTCCTGAAGGGAGTGCTCCAGACATTTCTTATGTTCTTCTTTCAATACTGAAGGGTTTAACTCTAAGGAACTGGAAACACGATATATAGTACTGGTGGGAAATCTGAATCTATTTCTACTGTGGAAACAGTTCCTATTTTCTGATTTTAAGTTAATTCGATCGGGCTTTTTCCTTTGTTTAAACAAACAACAGGGATAGCTGAATTCTCACTCGAGGACTTGGGCAATAAGAACATCTCTTTTGAAATTACTTTTCTCTGTAATCAGAGTACGATCTGATTCTAATAGTTTTCCTTGACTGTCGACTACTTTCGCTAGGAAACAGATCTTCTCATAAGGAGGTGCTACTGCTATATGCTCGGTAGGGCATATGAAAAATTGTGAATCTGACTCTGGTTCGGCGACTAAAATTTGCCTTATTGGCTGAACTGAAGCTGGCTGAACTGAAACTGGCTGACTGGAAACTGACTGACTGGAAACTGACTGTGTTGATCCTACTGGATTCAACAACTGGAACTGATTACTCTGGGGGCTGATTTCTGGAGCGGTTATCCCTCTGGATGCAACCGACTGACTTGAACTGCTATCAAGTGGAGCGGGTTTCCTATTTCTTTCGGAACTGAACTAATTCTATTAGCATTAAGCTGTCTGTTATTCTCATGGAGAAGGTGTGTCCTATTTCGACACTTCACTAACTTTCCGGCTGGGTAAATCTCCCATTGATTCCGGTTGAAAAAATCCATACCTAGTAGGATATATATCTGAAAGGTGGCGACTGTGTCCACTATACAACATTTCACGGGGTATACCGCGTTTCCAACTTCTAAATATAATTCAATTTCTCCGTATGTAGGTGTGGGTGTGCCTGTAACTCCTCTGAGTTAACAGGAGGGTGCCTTAATTTCATATTTGTAATCTGTACTCTCTAGTAACTCATCTACACATTGTTTCTTAATTAACGTCGCGTGTGCTCCTGTATCTAGGAGAGCGGTTAAATCTTGGTTATCTGTGCTAAATTTATTATTAAATCTAGGAGGTTTGCACCTATTATCCTGATGGGGAGTTGGTGTGTGTATTTGGGTACATTACTGCTCTTTAGGAGGGAGGAGGTTGAACTGCCGCCTCCAAAGTAGGGTCTAAAAAAGGGCTCGAATTGTCTTCTATGGGAGGACCTGGGTCATATTCTACGGGATCACCATACGCTGGAGGGTTTTCTTGAAAACTGTACGCTGGAGAAATTGATTCCTCCGCGGGGACTTCTACTACCGAACTATCCGACCTTGCTGATTGTACTGAAGTTTGTACATTGGGTAATAGTGTGATTGACCCTGTGGTCGTAATCTAGTTGGTTGGTGGTTCGGTTGAGGCTGGGAATGGACTGGTTTCTGGGGATTGGAGGACTTTTGAGAACGTTGGTGATTCATTTTTGGAAGTGGGGCCTATACTCTGCAGGGGCTTTATCAGCACATTTTTGGCGATCGCCACGGCGATGACCATGTTCTTGACAGTGGGAGCAAAATAAGGGGGATAATTGCACTGACTTAATATGTGCCCAAAGCTATCGCAGTTAAAACACTGTGCAGGAGGGCGTGCATTCTTTGGGGGGGACTTGTTTCTGGGGTGGTGTTCCCTGCATCGGCCTCGATTTATAGGGTTGTTGTTGTTGCTGTTGCTGTTGTGGTTGCTGCTGCTGAATGTAGTGTATGGGGGTTTCTCTACCCTTTCGGTAGTTCTGGTTCGCTAAATCTGGGTAATGTTCCCATGTTTTATTTATGGCTACACTTACTGGTTTTTCAACATTTAGAAACTCTTGAAACTTTTTTTAGGTGCTCCGGGTAGGTTTTTGTAAATGGTCGTTGCTACTATTAGGTTTATTTGTTTTGAAGTGAAAGTAATGCCACACGCATTTTCTGCGGTCGGAGGGCTTCTCCTACGAGTTTATGTGACCGTGTAATAAAATTATTTAAATCTTCATGTTCCTCTTTCTTCCATTTAGCTTGGAAGACAGCTTCTAACGTGGCTAAAGGTTGTGCAATTGTTATTTCTTTAAAAAATTCTAATAAGTTTTGTTTAAAATTGTCCCATGTTGTAGCTTCGCTAATGAATGGGACGTAAGTGACTGTATCATGGGCATTCCCTTCTTTAGGATCGATAAACCTCTTTGCTTCCCTAATCTTTATATCATCGGTGATGTTTTCGCGTAAGAAATGTTGTTCTAAAGGCTCAATCCAAGGTCTTACGCGTGGTTCAACAAAGTGATTATCTATGGTTCCCTTAAAAGTTAAGACAGTATGGGGAAGGTTTACTAGTCTACCTAAGTTAAGGTATGCTGGGGCGGTGGTTTGAGACATATTGGCTTGTGCTTGATCTGAAGTTTGTGTGTTTGGGAATATGTTTGAATGGCGCGGGGTAGGTGGAAAAATGGGTGTAGGGAAATTTCCGATGTCAGAAAGCGAATGGGTGTAGGGAAATTTTCGATGTCAGAAAGCGCACCGTCTGAATCGCTCATATGTGAAGGTACTACTAATGTGTTCTAATTTGGTCTGCTTGACCGATCTTAATCTATGGAATGATCACTTGAGTGGTTTTCCTAACTACTCTATCTAAAAAATACACATTAAATAAATGCAAAAAAATTTGCCTAACTAGGGGAAAATTTGAAAAGCTTGTAAACAAAATAATAATAAAGAAAAATGTAAACAAGATTTCACTCGAATGTACGTGAAGGTATGGTAATATTATATTGGTACATTAAATAAAATTATACTACACTAACTATATGTAGTAGTGGAAATAACTTGGTTTCAATAAAATGAAATGTATCACTGGTGTATGGAATGTTGTGTTTTTTGTTACTTCTGGCTTGATACTACTTATTTATTGTTGATAATACTGACTTCTCAAATCCTTGGAGACCTGTCTTGAAGACGTGTCTTGCTGGCCACTTGTCCTTGAGTGAAGACTAGGCGTGGAGAAATTGGAATCGTGACACACCGGTTCAAGGGTGGATGTGACGAACTGGAAGTGACGGGGGTTCTGGTTAGGTGACAGCAACGGATTTGTTACTTGTAGCAGTTTCTTCTATACTTCTCTCAGAGTTCTTCTATAGTGGCTCGGAGAATTCTGGGAGGCTTATTAAAATCTCTGAGGGTTCCCTGATTCTTCTTGTAATGTATCGGGAGATTTTAATGACTAAGTTCTCTGAAGAGAGCAAGGCTCGAAGGAGAGGATAAAGACAGACTTTTCTTACTGTAATTTACTGCTAAAATGTACAGGTAGTGCTCAGCCTCGATGTCTATTTCTGAATGAACATGGAAGAAATTTTGTGGGTTTATATACCCATAATCTGATAACATCATTGTTATTAAATGTTGGAAAGGCTGTGTTATTTTTGCACAGTATTTGAAAATAAAGTAAACGTTTTTGCTGTGACAATGTTTAAACAGATAAACAGGATATACAAAGAGGAAGCCATATTTTTTTTATCTTAGACCGGGTATTTTCAGATCTGATGTTTTCCTGATCCGCCGAGTTAATTAGAAGTGAAAATTGAACTATGCATCTTTATACTAAGATGTGCATATGAGCAAAAATTAAAGGTTTAAGATTTACAATTAAATGCTTATGCAAGGCATGACTTCATTTTCGTATAACGAAGAGAGAACGTATACAAAACATGAACATGGCAAAAGTTACTCAGGATTCATTATTAAGCTAAATCTAAAAATTATGAAAAAATTTTAAAAAGAACAAGTCACTAGTTATTTGGAAAAATAGGAAGTTAACCAAATATTTATCACAACGAAAAAATAATAATAAAAATAATAACAATATCGCCGAGTATACATTCCTAAATAGCGACATAATGTCGGGTCGTACATTGAGTACATTGTAATTTTACTATAACTATGATTATAATTACCAATTAATTCACACTCACTTATTATCGTTAATTACAGTTTCATTAAAGTACATTAATTACATCATATTAAATAATTAGAGTTAATTACAACTGACCGCAGTTAAATATAGTTTACAGTGTTTCATATTTATATTAGGATAACTATCATTTTGAGATTTAACACAAAGTACATGGGTACATATATATATAAGGGGTTCCAAAAAACCTTAGCCCCCCCCATTTGCAGCTTACATGTTTACTTATATCGAAATAGTTTTTTGTGATTATAAAAATATGTAAAATTATGTATTGCAGGTATTAAAATTACTCTAGCTAATAAAGTGATAATATAATGGCTTCTCAATTAATTGGTGATTCGGAGAGGCAACGTGTGATAGATCGCATACGAGCAATAACATTTCGGGAAGCTCGTGATGCTGGAGCCACCTTTATAACACGTTCATGGGTTGCCAAAAAGTTGCGAAGAAGTGAGGACTTCGTCAAAAGAAATTGGAATAAAACTTTGGATGAATGTGAAATGGATACAACCAAATCTGGGCGCCCAAATTTGCCACTCTCTCAGGAAACAAAGGACATCATTGAAAGCGGTACGCGTAAACGGAAAAACAGCTGTGCTAAACTTTCTAGAGAGATCGAAGTGTTGAGAGGAAAGATCGTTAGTGGTGAGATCATTCGACTGTACCGTCATAGGCAAGGTTTAAAGCCTTGGCATGAACTTCCAAAGCCAAGAAAAACTCAACTTAACATCGATGACAGAATGTGATTTGCCCATTATCTTGAAGATTGGGATATGGATGATTTCATGCATTTAGCTGTCTCCGATGAATTTTTTGTTTACGTAACTACCAAAATCATCGAGTGTGGGCCACAACACCAGATGAAATCGATGACAATGAACATTATCGCGAATTATTAAAAAGTCCAGACTGTGTTGGTGTGTTTGTTTTGTTCACTGCAAAGAAGCTCTTGTGGGTGCTGAAGCCAAATGGTCAGAGTTGGGATGGACAGTATTTACGTGATATTATTCTATCCCAGCATGTCATTCCTTTTCAAAGAAACCCAAACAATGTTATGGATGTCGATCAGGTCACACTTCTGCACGATAAGGCTCCCTGCTTTAAGGCATTAGCCACTCAACAGTTGTTGCGGAACCATGAGATCGATTTCTTTGGAAATGAAGAATGGCCAGGAAATTCTCCTGACCTGAACGTCTGTGAACACATTGGATCAGTTATAAAGGACAAGGTTGAATGTCTCTTGTTTCAAGAACCTGCAGCAAATCGATTTTCGAAGGATACAATGACGCAACACATTGAAACTGTTTTAGCAAATTTGCGTAACGATCAAGATCTATTCACGTCACTTTTGGCAAGCTACCCAAAGCGAATTCAGGCTGTCTTGGAAGCCAATGGCGTCAACACCAAGTTTTAATTGCTTCTATTTAAATGCAGGATTAAATTCTCTTTTCTAAGGTATGTTTAGTTTTACTGTACCTCTAATGGTTTAGGCCATGGGCGGGGGACTAAGGTTTATTGGAGTCACGTGTGTGTATATATAATATATATATAATGTTATAATGTAATAATGTTTCAGACCAACAAGGACCCTACGATCCACTCATGGCTGGTCTACCTAACTGTGTTCGTAATTGTGTATTGTGCATGTCCTCTGTGGTGGCGGAGGGGACCTACAATTTTACGTGGGTTCCGAACCACAAAACCTTAATTTTACTACCTTAAACTATACCCAATCTATCAACATATGCGTGTAATCGATTTTTAAACATGTTTATAGACGTGCTACTAATTACTTCTACCGGCAAACTATTCCAGCTATTTATTATTCTATGCGTAAAAAAGTTTTGGGCAACTGCTGTTTCGAACCTTCTACTTGTCAACTTACACCCGTTATTTCTTGTCCTATTATATTGAGATATTTTGAAAAAGCTATCTCTATCTACGTATCGAACCCATTCATAATTTTGAAAACCTGGATTAGATCACCCCTTAGCCTGAGCGACGGAATCATCTTAGTTGCTCGTCTTTGAACTCTTTCGAGTTTGTCTATATGTTTGCGCATATGCGGATTCCAAAATTGGATCGCGTACTCCAAACGGGGTCTAACTAATGATTTATAAAGAGGAACTGTAATATCGCGCGATTTGTACTCAAAATTCCAAGCTATAAAACCTAACAAGTTGTTCGCTTTATTGACCGCTGCTGTACTTTGTTTCGCTACTTTTAAATCACCATATAACTTCTAAATCTATAACTATAACTTCTAAATCTTTTTCTTGTTCTACGCTTGTTACCTTCTTCCCTGACATACTGTACGCAAAATAACCGTTACGCGAACCTATATGTAAAATTTTGCACTTATCGACGTTAAATCTCATTTGCCATGTGACTGACCAATCCACGATTTTATTCAGATCTTCCTGGATTTCAAATCTATCTTCGTCATTAATCGCCCTAACACCCAGCTTCGTATCATCCGCAAACTCTGAAACTGTACTGACTAGGCCGACATCTAAATCGTTAATATATATAAGAAAAAGCAAGGGGCCCAATACAGAACCCTGAGGAACGCGACTCGCTACATTAGCCCAACACGACCCCGCTCCACCAACGACCACCCTCTGTTTCCTACCTCGCAACCACTCTTCTATCCAATTTATTACTACACCCCTGATTCCATGAGCGTTAGCTTTTTCAGTGAGTCTTTTGTGCGGTACGGTGTCAAACGCTTTTTGAAAATCTAAATACACTACATCAACCGCCCGATGACTATCGTAAACTTTAACCAGGCTTTGAAAAAATTCTAAAAGATTAGTTAAGCAAGATTGGTTTCGCCTAAAACCGTGCTGCGTATTTCTAACTAAGTTATGCAATTCTAAGTGTTCGACTATGCGATCCCTACTTATTGAATATTTGAATATAAAGATTATATAGGAATTATTCATTGTTCATTTTTACATATATATATATATATATATATCAACGTAAAGAACGACGCTTGTATAGGAGATATTCCGCGCAAGATGAGAAAGAGAGAACGAAACAAATGAAAAAATGAGGTAACCACCCGGGAATCGAACCCGGGATCTTCCGATTGCCGGTCAGACCGGCAATCGGAAGATCCCGGGTTCGATTCCCGGGTGGTTACCTCATTTTTTCATTTGTTTCGTTCTCTCTCTCTCATCTTGCGCGGAATATCTCCTATACAAGCGTCGTTCTTTACGTTAATTATACTGCGTGTTTGCAGTTAAATGTATATATTTATATCGGGGTACAAGATTAGTTGCCAGAATGCGCTACGCAATGAATTAGTTCTTTTATTTGAAAATTTTGCGAAGATTAATTCGAATTATTGCACACCGCTAAAATATTCTCCACATTAATGGTTAGTGCAGTATATATATAGATATATATATATATATATATATATATATATATATATATATATATTTATATATATATACAGGGTGGGCCGTAAGTTTCCATACATAGGAAAAATAAACATTTTTTTATGGACAACCATTTTTATTTATATAATATGCTCTACATGGTTGCCATTATTTTGAAAACACATTTCAATACGTGTTCCCCACTGTTGATGAACACGCATTAGCACAGTTGACGTTATGCTTGTAATGGCGTTGGTGATACGTTCCTTTAGATGATTTATGTCTCGTATCTTTTCCTGATACACCATGGCCTTCAAGTGCCCCCAAAGATAGAAATCAAGGGGGTGAGATCTGGGGATCTGGGAGGCCACTCCACAGGACCACGCCGACCAATCTAAGCATCCGGAAACTGCTGATCCAAATACCGACGCACGTGAAGACCATAATGAGGTGGAGCTCCATCTTGCTGGAAGTAAACTGGGAAGTTACCTTCCTCGTTTAGCAGGGATGGGAAAATCTCTTCTTGCAACATGTTAAGATACCTTTCGGCATTAAGATTTCCACTGACAAAAATTGGTCCAATAATTCTGTCACCCCATATCCCGGCCCACACCATCACTTTACCGGCACCTTGCATCTTCGTCGGACTCAGCCAGTTAGGGTTAGCATTACTCCAATAACGTATGCTTTGCCGATTAACCTCTCCATTGACGTAAAAATTTGCTTCATCAGTAAACAAGATCTTACGTCAAACGCATATTCTTAGGGTATCTGAAACATAAAAACAAACGTTTAATTTTTCCTATGTATGGAAACTTACGGCCCACCCTATATATATATATATATATATATATATATCTCTAACCCAGATAATTGATAAGATTAGGTGCCAGACTGCGCTATTTATTTAATGGAGAAACGAGGTTCTCCGTATAATTAACTTCTTTATTATGTACGTATTATTAAGGGAAAATTATAATTTGTAGATATTTTCCTCGTTCATGTCAGACGAATTTATTCAGCCTCCGTCTTAATACACAAATTTATCTAAAAACAGTAATCATCTAACGCTTACAGTTAAAATAGTATTTATCGATGCATTTAGTATGGTCTATCCAAGTAATGCAGTTTTCTATGCACATTTATAAAGAAAATGGAATTTTGTTTAAGGGGTTTCTTAATTGTTCATCGAATTACTGTATACAACACATTTTTACTTGACAGGGTTTCAATATTTCTAACACGCATAAGGTCATAGACAAGGGGAAAGATGGACTGAGGAAGATTCAGAATGAATTGTCGACGAGATGTAGCGTGTTAATTTTAATTACCGTACTCTAGGAGTGATTCAGGCAATGAGAGTGTCTAACACACTATGATTTTACCCAGAAGATTGAGGGTGAATGCAGCCGCATTCAGTTGTAGATCCTGGCAATTGGAATGCATTATTGATTAAAAACTGTAAAATGAAATAGCTACACCTATATACTGGATATGGAGAAGATCCCACTTTCTGAAACAAACATAATACTGAGAATATTCATTATAGCTTTTGCAGGGCACACCCAGTAAACACGGCCAGACCAAAAAAGTTGCCAAAAACCTCCAGTACTCGTTTACAAAACAATTTAAGCGTAGAGACTGAACAGTATTTCATAAAGGTGGGTTGTTTTTCAAGAGTCGAGCATAGATCAGCTCCTCTGTGATGGAACAACCAGCTTAACCTTCGTGTGAACAGTGACCGATGGCTTAGAAGTTGTCAATCGTCAGTTGGCTTAAGCAGCCAGCTGACACAATGTATATATCGTCTGAATAGTCAAAAAGCGCACACACATAATTGCACACACCAACTATATAAACGTTCATAGAAACAACTCCCCCCGTCGTTTACACATATACTGTACGTTCATAGAAACCCGGAAACAATTCACTCCGTCACAACCGTTTACACTACGAAGAGAGAGAGAGAGTTACAGGGAGTTACAAGTACACTAATTTCAACTCTTGAGATATGACAGGAATGAAGAAATTAAACAGACTGCATATTACGCCAGATGAGTCGGGTGCGCAAGGCTATGTTCGGTGGAGACCGCAAAAGAGCAACTCGCTCATACACCAAACCATACCTAGAGGCGGGGTCACCAGTGCGACCGTCGTGCGAAGAGAGACACTGGCAAAATATACAAATGGTCAGTACGAATTGTTCTTCATCACGTAGGGGTATAAAGAACAGAAGTCGTACGCCCCACCACGAGGCGTCAGAAATTACAAAGCCCTCACCGGACTCGATCTCACGACCAACACCAAACGGCTTAACCACTAGGCTACCCAGGGTACCCATTTATCTAACAACCAATTGTGTGGAAGGATGAACAGCGGGGTTTTGCTGCACGCCGTCACAAGGTATCGTTCCCGGGACCAATGGAATCGTAATCAGCAATGCTAATCCCTACACCACCGAGTTGCATAACGAAGTTTAGTAACAAAACATGTTGAAAAGGTGCATACAGGGAAGATACAAACCTATATAATGCCAATTACCTTTGGAATGCCCCAGCCAAAACAAGGATGTACCAAATAACTGCATAATAGAGATAAAACTATGAAATATTTACCAAGAATGCAACCGATTGAAGGTCCATAAGAAGAATCCCTGAAGACTGGGCCAGAGCGTGTCTGGCAGGCAACGAAAGACAAAATCTTGGGAGTGCAGATGGAGTAATTCATTTTTAAAAACGTACAATGCGCCTCAGTCAGTTTCTCTCAGCGCTGCCAAAGACAATATTATAGGGGATACAAAGATCAGCAGAAAAATCAACGAGTGGTACCGAACCTCAAACTAAACCCAATCACCAGCCAAACAACGCTGGACAATAGGAAGGGCAGAATATGTAGTGGTCCCAAACTAAATACCTAACAATCAGAGGCGTAACTAGGGTTGATCGCGCCCAGGGCAAATCAATAAATGGCGCCCTTAAAACCAGTGTTCTTTAAAATTCTGGCTGAATTCTTATAATGGTACTCAAACTGGTTACTCGTAATAATACCGCTAACAAAATATACTTTTAAGAAGTTTATTTTATGACAAATGAAAATGAAAAACAGTTATATACATATAAAACTGTGCAAAAATATGTAAAAATAAATTGAAATGAAATGAAAATACAATTCATAAAAATTATTTGTACAGTTTATACTTTAATGTTTTTCTATCCATATACATAACCGCGTATATTTGCTATTAAGGTTGATATTAAATTTCTATTAATACAATTTAATTTTATAGAACCAAAGTATGGTTAATTATTTGCCGAATTACAACAGAAACAATTAATATATGTATAAGGAGAGGCATAACTTTTCAGGAGAATACACTTTGATGTTTTCTTGAATTTTACTGAATTACCGATAGCAGAATTAGCAATTAGAATATTAAATACTGACAAAAATCATTCCAATTATATGGTACTTTGAAAGAAATGCCTTGTTTGCACCTATTATTTTTGGCTCTTTTAATGAATAATTTGGAACTTCACACTAAACATGTATTTTTCTTACTTTTGCTGATGCAAACTTATCAATAATGTCATCAAAATTTGTTATTTCAGTTTCCTCACGTTCAATGCTGAGCAAGTCTAAAGCAGAAAGTCTTTCTTGGCCCATTGAAGCTTTCAAATATAAGATCAATGTTAACTTGCTGAAAGATCGCTCACAGCTTCTTCTTCTTCCTCAGCATAATTAATCGAAAGATCGCTCACAGCTGGCAATTGAAATTGCAATGGTAAGCATTATCTGAAAAGCTACTCTCAAATTTGGAAAAACATTTTCATCTCCATACTGAACAATAAACTTGAGGAGTTCCTTAGCTTTAGAAATCTGAACATTTGAGCGACTTTTCGGAAGTATCTTACAATCCAGGATTTCTTCATAAAGCTCAAAGCCGTCAATATCATTGCTATAAAACTGTCCAAGGTTGAGACAACTTTTATTTAAGATATTTACGTCATGACTACTGTTGCTTTCATTTGAGTCAAACAATAATCCTCTAGCATCTAAAAGAAATCCAAATTTTGAATCCAAGTCATGGAGACGGACAAATCTTTCTTCCATTTCATTATGGAGACGATCAATAGTTTCTTTCATTATTCTCATCATTTCTTCTTTCGCAGTTAACCCTACATCCTTGGCTTTTTCACCAGGCATTTGTTTCTTCTTTCTGGGGCGTCTTTCTACTTGAATATCCCATTCATCACACAGTTTCAGCCCTGCTTCAAGTGATTCACTGGCCAATGATTCTCGACTGCTTAAAAAATAATCTTGAAGGGCTTTTAAATCATAAGCAGCTTTATGAAAGTGCATGGTATGATCTTGGAGTCGTTTTTGAACACGATCAATCCGAATAAGAATTTTGTTCCAAAATCCAAGCAAAGCCAAGAAATGAAAAGTCAAAATTTGATTCAGCACCTGCCTTGCATCACCTCTTGTATCAGCAGTTTCATTTTGATCATCAACCATGCTTTGCAAGAGTTCCACTATAATATCAAAGTATTCATGAACAGGCTTCACAGCCTCTGTTCTGGAACTCCATCGAGTTTCAGATTCAGATTTGACAACTATTAGTATGGCATCTTTCAGCTTTTGCCAACGGAGAGTTGAACGTGAAAAGAATGAATAAAGCGACTAAATTGCATCAAAAAAAGTCACCATCACTGCATCATGGTTAGCAGCACGCACTCCAACCAAATTGAGAGAATGATTATCGCAGTTTACAAAAATAGCCTTGCTATTTTTTTCAATAATCCTCTGTTGAACACTACTTTTATAACGAGCCATAACTGCAGCATTGTCATAGCATTGAGATCGACAGTCTTCTAACGGCATTTTGTCTTTTTCCAGTTGTTCCAAAATCACTTCCACAATGTTTTCAGCATCCTTTCGTTTTAATTGGATAAATCCAAGAAAAGACTCTTTTATAAAAATTGTTTTCTCCTGAAAATCAATATCAACATAACGAACTGTTTCTGCCATTTGCTCTCGATGTGTTTGATCTGGAGTAGAATCAAACATGAGGCCAAAATATTTGGCCTTATGAATGCTCTGTAACAATTTCTGGCGAACAGTAGAAGCCATCAGCTGAATAAATTCATTCTACACTAACGGAGATAAATATGATGTTCTTCCAGGGTGCTTTTCCACAATACTGAGATGTTCTTTCATGACAGGATCAAACCTTGCCAACAATTTTAATAACCCAAGAAAATTTCTAATATTGCTTTCCTCTTCCTGTCTAAGGGATTCCTTGTGACCACGCAATGCAAGGTTTTGAGTTGCTAAAAATTTTATGCAATGGAGAATTCTGTGGAGAACATCTCGCCATTTTTGTTTTTCTGTTGCAATTTGAGCTTGAAGCACTACGTCAATGATTCCTCTGTTTTCTAAAAGATTTCTTTCCATTTTCTTCCATTGGGTGAAGCAGTATCGATGATTTTGCATTTTCATGGGTGCTAAGCCTTTCTGGTGCTTTCCAATGATTGAACCCATTTTCTTGCTCCAATGAAGACTGATTGTCAATTTGAGAAAATAGCAAACAACAAAAGCAAAAAGCTGCTTTCTTCTCTGGAGAATAAACAAGCCATGAGCGCCAAACTTCTTCTCCACATCCATTTCCCGACTTTCTTTTAAACCATCTTTCATTCATTGATCGGGTTTGTGTGGGAACAAATGGCCCTTCACTATTTTGGAAATACTTCGAACCCAATGTGACCATTTCTGTCCTCAGGGCATCTGATAAAATTACTTTTTTTGATATTTTATCAAACTCCAAGAAGCCTACATCGTGATGCTGAATCGCATCTGGTATAGGCTGTGCTGTTTTTTCCTGCTTTTCGCTACTCAAAGTTTTAGTATCTTCTGGCTTCTTGAAAGACACTTCTGGTTCTTGAAAGACACTTAATTCTCCTTCTGATACACTGGCGGGTTGGTCAACACTCATATTTGATGCAGTTAATGCTGATGAAGGACCAGCTTGTTGCTGTTCAAGAAATGACATCATAAAGCCACTTAACCTTTTAGCTTCTGCTTCTTGCATTTTTCTTTTCTTCCTGCCTTCTGCTCCACTCAGCTTCTTTTTCGGACTTTTCGGTATCGGCAATGTTCGCTTCATGGTAAAATTTTCTAGAGAAAGAAACAAAAAATAGAATAAATTAATAATTCGTAATAAAATTCTAATAAAAATAGAATGAATTAATAAAGTTAAATGAAGTTAAAAATCTGAAATTCATGGAAATTCGATGGCTAGAGATATGGTACCGGTACATTTCCAAAAGAGCATGTTTTTACTCTTAATTTTTTTTTTTAAATCATAAAAATGGCGCCCCCCCAGGGCACGCGCCCCACCTGCCCCACCCTAGTTACGCCACTGCTAACAATGGACCTCCTCAACACTGAAGGAAAGTAGTAGTATTAAATATTTAAGTTAAACATCGGGTTCTTTCGCAATAAAAATTAGGCGGCAACCTACATTTTAACACATAATTATCATAGTTACAGCTAATTAAGCAAAAGCACATTTTTCTTTCATATATATATATATATATATATATATATATATATATATATGCACTAAAATCACAAAATAACACGTGATCTTATTAGTAAGCAAACAACCACAGGGAAAAGGAAACACAAAGTCCGAGCGCTTTCGTGATATATTCACATTATCAAGGAGGAACAGAAAATAGACAGAGATTGCAAAGTAAATGAGTTAAATAGACAAGCAAAAAATTCACAATCGGCACCTCAAATTAAAGGCCTTAAAGCCCTCTAAAGATTTTTTCAATTGATAACATAATCTGTAGGCTGCTAAATTACTAAATATGTATATAGATGAAATTAGACAAAAAAAAAACCAAAACAAAAATTATTATAATGGTTATTAACACTAATATTTAATTAAAGCAGGCAATTAATTGGCAAGAATTTAATGAAAAACAAATAGATAACGTAGATAACAAATAGATAACATAATCTGTAGGCTGCTAAATTACTAAATATAAAAAGACTATATAGATGAAATTAGACAAAACACCAGTACAGAAAACAAAAATTATTATAATGGTTATTAACTAATATTTAATTAAAGCAGGAAATTAAATGGCCAGAAATTAATGAAAACAAAGGGAATGGTGCCATCGTCTTATAGAATATTACAAAATTTTTCTACAAACAGTCTGGAAAAGTTGTTTTCCCAAAAGCAACCCAGTTGAAAAGTCCAATAAACCCCCCAGCAACCAAAGATTATACACGAAAGAAATATTACAATTAAAATAGAAACATAAGAATGTTAACAGTTCTTACAATAATATTTATTTATTTAACCAGGGCAAACCATTAAGGGGGCAAGAATGCAGTCAAGAAAACAGTAGGCCCTTCGCCAGCTTTCTGACAATGCACGAATCTAATTTATACAACCCAGGACTAATATTAAGGAGCAAATCCGCATTATTCTTGATCACACTTGATTCCAGTATATTTCTGCTAACAATAGATTTACTAAACCTTAATTTGGAAGCATTTTTCCAATCAATGGGATGATTAGTATCTCTTACGTGAATGAAAATGGCGTTAGATTCCTGGCCACTTCTTATACTGTATTGATGCTGTTTAATACGTAACTCAAGGGTCTTACCAGTTTGGCAATGTAAAATTTATTACATATTGTGCAAGGGATTTTATATACACAACCATGTTCACTTAACGGGGAGTTCTTAATCAATGAATTCTTAATTACATCTAAATTTTTGAACGCAATATTTACGTTAAAAGTCCTCAGCAGATTCGGCAGATCAAGGAAATTTTCTCTGAATGGTAACACTAAAACATTTTTTGTGTTATAAGGAATCTTATCCTTTACTTATCAATTTTACAGTTGAAATAGAAAAAGATTCTTCGATCCCTTTTTTAGATGTTTTAATATATAGGTCTGGAAAAAAGTTTAAGTACAATATTTACAGAAAACCCACTAATAATTGTTCCTATATACATTATTATTCTGATCACCACATTAATGTAAAACGATCCGTTCTTTCTACTTTGTTCCTAAGAGGTCTACGAATTTGTAGCCCAGAGTTCATTGACGACGAAATTAGTAAAATATACAAAATTGCTTTTGATTTAAAATACCCAAAGAACTGCATAGATAAGTCCTTAAAAATGGCAAAGAAAACCTTCTACGAAGTAAAGGATAAGATTCCTTATAACACAAAAAATGTTTTAGTGTTACCATTCAGAGAAAATTTCCTTGATCTGCCGAATCTGCTGAGGACTTTTAACGTAAATATTGCGTTCAAAAATTTAGATGTAATTAAGAATTCATTGATTAAGAACTCCCCGTTAAGTGAACATGGTTGTGTATATAAAATCCCTTGCACAATATGTAATAAATTTTACATTGGCCAAACTGGTAAGACCCTTGAGTTACGTATTAAACAGCATCAATACAGTATAAGAAGTGGCCAGGAATCTAACGCCATTTTCATTCACGTAAGAGATACTAATCATCCCATTGATTGGAAAAATGCTTCCAAATTAAGGTTTAGTAAATCTATTGTTAGCAGAAATATACTGGAATCAAGTGTGATCAAGAATAATGCGGATTTGGTCCTTAATATTAGTCCTGGGTTGTATAAATTAGATTCGTGCATTGTCAGAAAGCTGGCGAAGGGCCTACTGTTTTCTTGACTGCATTCTTGCCCCCTTAATGGTTTGCCCTGGTTAAATAAATAAATATTATTGTAAGAACTGTTAACATTCTTATGTGTCTATTTTAATTGTAATATTTCTTTCGTGTATAATCTTTGGTTGCTGGGGGGTTTATTGGACTTTTCAACTGGGTTGCTTTTGGGAAAACAACTTTTCCAGACTGTTTGTAGAAAAATTTTGTAATATTCTGTAAGACGATGGCACCATTCCCTTTGTTTCCATTAATTTCTGGCCATTTAACTTCCTGCTTTAATTAAATATTAGTGTTAATAACCATTATAATAATTTTTGTTTTCTGTACTGGTGTTTTGTCTAATTTCATCTATATAGTCTTTTTATATTTAGTAATTTAGCAGCCTACAGATTATGTTATCTATTTGTTATCTACGTTATCTATTTGTTTTTCATTAAATTCTTGCCAATTAATTGCCTGCTTTAATTAAATATTAGTGTTAATAACCATTATAATAATTTTTGTTTTGGTTTTTTTTTTGTCTAATTTCATCTATATACATATTTAGTAATTTAGCAGCCTACAGATTATGTTATCAATTGAAAAAATCTTTAGAGGGCTTTAAGGCCTTTAATTTGAGGTGCCGATTGTGAATTTTTTGCTTGTCTATTTAACTCATTTACTTTGCAATCTCTGTCTATTTTCTGTTCCTCCTTGATAATGTGAATATATCACGAAAGCGCTCGGACTTTGTGTTTCCT